>JAZHYW010009023.1:0-23129 GCA_037355805.1 Ixodes ricinus
AGGCAGCACACCAATGTTGGACCTACAGTGGGCCAACAATGGCAAACACTGGCTTCAGAGGTTGGTCCAACATTGGCATTCTGGCCAAGCGCAACTTCTTCCAATGTTGGCCCAGCCATTGGCACCAACGTTGGGCCATCGTTCAACCAATGTTCCAGCCATCATTGGCACCGACGTTGGGCCATCGTTCAACCAATTTTCCAGCCATCATTGGCACCAACGTTGGGCCATCGTTTAACCAGTGTTTTAGCCATCATTGGCTCCAATGTAAGGCCATCCTTTAACCAACGTTTCAGCCATCATTGGCACCATTGTTGGGCCATCGTTAAACCAATATTTCAGCCATCATTGGCATCCACACTATGTCATTGGCTATGCCAATTTTGGCTTTCACACTAATTCAATGGCTATGCCATCATTGGTATACAAGTTCATTCATTGAATAGGCCGTTATTGGCAGTCAAGCTAATTCATTGCCATGTCGCAATGTTAATGCCACATCTTGAATGCTGCCTATGCAATGATGGCAATGCGTTTAAATCCTGGTTATTCCAACATTGAGTTTTAAGAACCCCTGGCCTGTTGTGTATTACTAGCCCACTGCAAAAAGTCATTCTGGGCACAAGTGGCAAGGTCCTCCTATGCTTTGTTTATGCACTATTTTATCTGGCGTGCAAATGACTAATTCAAGATCAATTAATACTTTTTTCGGAACTTTTATTGAAAGGGGCTAGGGAGGAGGCTCAGTGGGGAGCCTATGCCTGGTCCAGGGGAGGGTCCTGGGGAGGGTCCTGGGGCGAGTCCTGGGGCTGGGGAGCCATTACGGCTTCCGAACGCCTCTTCCTGCCGCCTCCCTTGTCGCAAGACCCTGGCAGCCACTTCACCACCATTTTTGAAGCTGCCGATTCTTCAATTTTTAGCTTCGCACTGATGGCATCTACGAAAAGATCCAAAGGTCAAAGATCAACGCTTTCAAACCCACATTGGTCTTGGTAAAATACACTCCCAAGCAGCACGTTGTGAATGGGCCAAGGCTCTACATAAGTTCACGTGTTTCTGTAGCATCGCGATGTTCTGAAGAGCTTGACTCACAATGTACTAAACGTTCTTCCGCAACCTCAACCAAGTCGTCGTGAAGTCAAGGATGACTGGCTACCATTAGCTCTTTCTCAACTATGTAACTGAATATATCATGCACAAGCAAATGAACAGACGCGATCAAGCCACGAAAGGCAGTGCTGGCTCACTTGCTCTAGCAGAAGCCTAGCCGCGGCATCCCTCCGCTTAAATGCTTGCTGAAATGAATCGCTCTCGAGCTAGCACCTGGCACCCATGCGAATTATCCGTTAACCCTGAATGCGTATCGTCTGGAAGGTTGGATATTTTAAACTTATTTAAAACGTCCCGAACTGAAATAACGTATTTAATACATAAAGGAAACGCGTAAAGAAGAAGTAATCGCACATGAATTTGTAAACAGGCAGCAAAACAGACACAAAATATTCTCTTCAAATCTCCTAGAAGTTTATTACACACAGCATGTTCCGTAGAGCAGTAGAAACGTGCAAGCGATCTGCGAAATGTAAAGAGGTACTGCTAAGTTTTTATACAGCTGAAAAGATTGCAAAGCAAACAGAACCGGGGTAATTCTAGGCCATATTGTCTGTTCTCCCGGCAGCTGGAAAAATATTTTCCCGAAAATTCTCCTGACAGACGCCGCCTCTCATTGGCGGTGGCAATCAGTTCATCGAATGACGTTTCATTGACAGATCGTTTTATTGACACGCTGTTTCATCAGCAGATTGTTTTACAAAATATAATGATTAGCTTTTTTTTTTTGGTAACAAGTTACCCCAAATTGTCGCCACAAATGGCATGTAGAGTGGGACACGTGGGTTAACATTCCTGTAATGAGCCGTCACAGAACGTCGCCGCGAAGCTGCGTGGACGGGTCTGCCGGCCGGTGACACACCCGCGAAAAAAGGAAGTGAATGTTCTGCCGCCGGCACAAAAGCCGGGGGAAACAAATGCCAGCAGTTCCTTCCATTGGGTCTCGTATAAAACGAATTGTGAAAACAACTATTTGAAGCTGTAGAGTAACTCCCTGTTAAGGTGTCCGTCTCTTACGCGGCAGGACCCTGGTTTAATCGTCAGTGTGGGATTACTTTTTTTTCTAGGCATTTGGCGATACCTACGGCATTTCATTTCTACAATTAACACACAAAAAAGTTAATGTTGTCAACGAAACTTCGCTGAATTAAATGGTATGAGACTCCCTTTTCGGGGGGTGAATGAAGGACTGCGAGGCTTGGGCCGCCGGCGGGCCGCTGGGAAGCGGCGTGTACAGGTGAAACAATTGGGTTAATATTTTTCTAATGATCTGCCGCAGACTGTGATACACGCGGGGTCCGAGTGATACACGCGCCGTCCGAAACTGGCAGAATTTGTTTTTCCCGGGCTATGTCCTCCATTCACCCCCGGGAAGGGCGCAGTCCCATACCATTTAATTCAGCGAAGTTTCGTCCACAATATTCGTTTTTTTTTTTTCAGTGTTAGTCATAAAAAAAAACAGTGTTGTAAATATCGTCAAATGCTTAAAAAATGTTCGAGAAAAAAAAATAAGCCCACACTGGTGGATTGAATCAGGGTCCCGCTGTGTGTGAGGCAGACACCTTACCAGTGAGCTACTCTACAACTTCAAATAGCCGTTTTCTCAATTAGTTTTATACGAGACCCGATAGGGGACAACCGCCGGCATTCTCTTCCCGGGCTGCCGGCAGAATATCCACTTCCGCGAAAAAATTTCCCCGCAGCGTGCGATTCGAATAGCGAGTGTCGGTGATATGTTAGTGTCGACGAAACGTGTCCATGAAACGCGTGTCCATAAAAATTGTCTATGAAAGGTGTTTTTACGAACAGCCGGCAGAACAAGAAAGTCAGTATTCTGCCGGGAGTTGCATGATTTCAGGCAGCTAATGGGAGGCGACTCTCCGTAAAATTTCGGAAAAATTATTGTCCCGGCTGCCGGGAGAATAGACACTGCCTAATTCTAAAGATAATCTGGAAGAGTACCCGTAGAACAGCGGTCACTCGTTGCCAACAAGCAGGTCGCCGTGCACTTACCAAAAAATTAGCGGACTTGAAAGATGTATTCCGAGATATTTGTCGATATGGGCACTGG
Source organism: Ixodes ricinus (assembly GCA_037355805.1). Taxonomy (NCBI): domain Eukaryota; kingdom Metazoa; phylum Arthropoda; class Arachnida; order Ixodida; family Ixodidae; genus Ixodes; species Ixodes ricinus. The sequence goes on from JAZHYW010009023.1 coordinate 3,182, forward strand.
AGAACAACCACGTACACACACGAACGAGATGGCAGGGGTCCGTGAAGATTCAACACGATGCGGTACAAGCTGTCATTTGCCGAACCAAACCACATCACGAGAATTTCTGACTTCGAAGAAATCGCTTGTTACCGATATACGCGTAGGACTTTTCAAACACTGAGCCACACAGGCCGCAGTTAAGAGTTCAGTCAGGGCCAGGGAAAGGAATGCTGGTGGGGGAAGCAGATGGGTTGCTGGAGAGGTGAGGAGGAAACATTCCCCTCCCTCCAGCATTTCGCCCGCATCCTGCTTCTTCAAGGTCCCCAGGAGGGTGCGCTTACAAAAGGCTTATCTTCGAGGGTCATCCGAACAATGAACACGGCGGGAGGATTCGTCAGTGGATACTTTTGTGAAGTCGTCCCAAAGTTGACAGTGCAGTGGATGCTATGTGAGTGGTCTACCAAGCAGTGTCCTTCAGGCAGGTGCCGTGTTCTGCCTTGTGACTCGCTTGGAGACTATAGTCACGTGACCGTAACCGGAGACACGCTTGGCCTCAAATACGCATAGCGTCTACTCTGCTGTCAATACCGAATGAACAGGACAGCAGCACGAATTCTACTCGGCGAAAACTTTTCTTGGCAATGCAGTGGAAGATACAGGCCCGCGCTCCCTCTCCTATTTCGAGCGCTGAATAAAGCTGTGCGCGGGCTCTCCTCCTTTCCACTGCATTGCCAAGAAAAGTTCTCGCCGAGATAGCTTTTGGAGTCCCAAAGGAACTGCCCTTCCCAAGTGTTAACCGAAAACGGGAGGTATGAAGATGCTATGTTTTACGCCGTAAAACCCACACTCTAAACTAAAATGTAAAAATAGCCGCGTCTTCTTTCTGCTCACGATGTCCACAAATAAACGGAAATTACAAAGAAAAAATTATTACTCAGAAATAAGCTTTGCCGTATATTTTGCAGCACGCTAATAACAGATCTTTTGTTTCGCGAGGGTTGTGTACATGTAACAAAAACTCTACCATTTCTCAAACCATGTAATCATAAATGCAACACAGATGCAAAGATCCCCAAAGCTGAAGTTAAAAAAAAACGCGAATCTAACAAAACGATGACAACACATGAAGGGGTTCTGGGCTCGAAAGTGCTAACGACTTATCACATCGCAGAATAAATAAAAAATAAAAATATCAGGAATAGCGTCTGCATATTTGAGGAATTTGCAAAACAGGGAGGTAATTGGACGTCCCTAAGGTGGCGCAAAATTCGCGATTAAATAACTAAACATTTGTTTCGGGTGTTAAAAGTGTTTTTAATGCATATTTCGTCGCTCTCTACGTGGGCGTCGACGAACATAGCGCCGCTGCCTGCGCCCCTGTCGAGGTGAGCACTACTTTTTACGCGTTGTAACGACACTATATCGCGCTATAGACTCGTATATTTGGCCCGCATGCAGCCTCGAGCGAGCTGTTTAGAATGTCGGTGCGAGACAGAGCGACGGCGTAGCAATCGCAACATGAGAACCGACTGCGCCTCGATCTGGCCGACCGCGCTCGCTCTGCTGAAATGTGAGCGTGGGAATTCCGAGCACCGTTAGCTCACTGGTGTTGCAAGAGGCTGCTTTGTCGTTGAGACCTTGCAAACGCCTGCGGAGCCGTTCCAGTGCTTGGCGCATCTCCCGCGCAGCATCGCAACCTTTTTGGCGCCTGATAGGCCAAGTGAGCCCGTAGCATGTTCTGCGGTTCATTTTAAGTTGAAGCAGAGTAGCCGCGAAGTACGTGAACCGTTGCGACGATGTGTGATGTTGAAAAATAAACAGAAAAAAATTATCTCGCAGGTTTTTTCTGTTTCAGATGTGGCGATTTGAGACATGAATGCTGTAAATTCGTCATGAAGGGATCAATTCGTTGGCACTATTATTGCGTTCATTCGGCTCGCTCTCTGCACTAATGAACTGATCTTTTGATTTTCAAGACTTGCGCTTTTCTAGAGAACTTCGTGACAACGCCAGTCGTTCCTTGGCGCACTGAATCCTGCAAAGCCAATAAACTACACCCAAAACTACTCCGTTGTAGTTCCGTGGAATTTTGGGGCCAGTGAATACAGTGAAGCGCGATAAAATTCTTAAATGCTGGTGGCCGCCCGCCTGTCTACCCTGGTCGGCTCGGACCAAACAGAGACAAAAGGCGCCTAGAAACTCCCTTCCCTGGCAGTTCCGTGTAGTTCCGGTGTCCGTAAAATACAGTTAGATGCCAAGCTGGCAGTTCACCGAATTCCCTGTGCAGTCCCGGTCCAGTCTACTACGGCCAAGGCCCAATCTTGGCCCCATAGCTAGTCTAAGCAAGTGTGCTGCCTGAGGTGTACAATAAGAATCTATTAAAAATAAAACTTTCCAATTGACACCTTTGCCCTCAAATAAGTATTTAATAAAGTTTGCCAATTAGTTTTAATTCATGAATAACTTATTTAATTACAGCGTCTTCCTAGCAGCCTTTTTATCAAGACGCCTTCTCACAACAGTGATTTTCCTTGCCTAGAGTACTTCATTCGTTTTTAAAGCTCGGTTCCAAAAAAACGAGGCACTCTGATACCTTGCGCCAACTGATTTTCAATGTTGGTAACCCATTGGCTAAGACAGGCCAACGTTGGTCAGCCTAAGCCAATCGATTACCAATGATGGTAAGCCATTGGCTAAGACAGGCCACTGTTGGCCAGACTAAGCCAATCAATTACCAACGTTGGTAGGCCACTGGCTAATACAGGCAAATGGTGGCCAGCTTAAACCAATCGATTGCCAACGTTGGTAACCCATTGGCTCTATTACAGTTTATATTTCTGCGGGCGTTGTCACTACCGTGGTCATTACTGCAGTTGTCGTATTTTGTACGCACTTTGAAGTCATTTTTGGGAAAGCAGATATAATGCCCCAGCTTCTCCTGTTATATGTTGCGTGATAACCTTTGTTTGTATGAAATGCGCATCAACATATGCCACCTCCTACCTCAAACATAGGGTGATCGAGATCTTAATTCAACGTGATTTTTTATTCGTGAAGACATGTAATTGCTTAATGAATCGCTGGATATTTGTTTTAAGGTTTTATTTTTTGCTAAAAAATATTAGTACTTTTTATTTATTTTTAATTTTGTCCGGTTCGGTCTGAATTATAGGCCGTGTTTCGTGACTCAGCAAAGCAAGTTTCTTTGAGATTTTAAAGATCACATACAGCTGACAATACACCCGTGTCATAGGTACTGGGGAGGCGGGTGGATCTTTCGGGGTTGAACCCTGCCTCCCCCCCCCCCCCCCGGCTTGGAAACGTTTCCTGGCTGCGTCGCTAAATGGGCATAAGAGAAGAGGCACTATGCTTTTTGCCTTATAAACATACACACAAATCGAAGGAAGCGTGCATTTTGTATTTCGTGTGGAATTTACTGAGCATAACTATCAGTTTTGGGATTACGCGCGTTAGTTTTAGTCGGTGACAGGTGGTAAAAGCTCCTCCCATCTCTTTCCACTTTTGCAGAGCGAAGGATCGGGAAGAGGCGATCTCCTCCCCAGCGTTTACTTTTAACCTGTCACCGACTACGGCGTTTTTCTTCGTGGACGTTCAAAAATTCTACACCTCGCAATGTATACAGCATTCTAATTCAGTTGCTAACTTGCTGTGCGTGTGAAAACAGAAAAATCGTTCCCCCTCGGAGCCATAGCTACAGACTGTTCTCAGCGTGCGCGATCAGCACATTAAAAAAATAAACCAATTAATTATAACGTTGGCAAGCCACTGGCTAAGACAGGCCAATGTTGCCCAGCCTAAATCAATCGATTACCAATGTTGGTAATCCATTGGCTAAGACAGGCCAACGTTGGCCAGCCTAAGCCAATCGATTACCAATGCTGGCAACTCATTGGTTTACATAGACCAATGTTGGCCAGCCTAAGCCAATTGATTACCAATGTTTGTAACCAATTGGCTAAGACAGGCCAATGTTGGCCAGCCTAAGCCATCCAATCGCCAACGTTGGTAAGTCATCGGTTGAGATTGGCCAATGTTGGCCAGCCTAAGCCAATCGATTACCAACGTTGGCAAGCCATTGGCTGAGATAGGCCAATGTTGGCCAGCCTAAGCCAATCGATTGCCAACGTTGGTAAGCCGTTGGCCAAGACAGGCCAATGTTGGCCAGTATATACCAGTGTACCACCAATATTGGTAGCACGATGGCCGCATTGGCCCAACATTGGACCATTATTTGCCGATTGAATACCAATATTGGCCCGACGTCGTGTGCTGCCTGGGTAGTTTTCGCAGGAGCGATTTGGCCTGAGTTCTGAAACACCCTGTATAACAAAACATCGAGAATGCAGCCTCTTAGCACTTACCGCATGGTGAACATTCCCGAAACCCCTCTTATGCCTGCTGCAAGCAGATCACGTCACTTAGCATTCATATAAAGGAATGATGCGGTGCATGCAGGTGGGACTATACTGCGCGCTTACGGCACGGCGACGTGGCAAGTGTGCGTCAAGAACGGCGGGGTAGGCCGGAGAACGGAACTACAGCCCACGTGCGTCCACATGTCTCCAAAGCCGCGGCGAAAGCTTCCGAGGGCGTCCTAAGTCCTCATCCGCACCCCGGCCGCGTGACGTTAAAAATCCAGCAACCCAGTTGCAGTGGGGAACAGCGGGGAACAGTGCTTGGGCTATAGGCGGGGTGCCGCGAGGACGCGTGTACGGTATGGTGTGCCCATAGTGGGTTAACATTTTGTAACGAGCCATCCGCAGACTGTCGCCGCGAACTTGCGTGAATGGTGCGGCTGGAGTGGGTTGACACGCGTCCCAGTGATACACCGGCAGTCCACCACTGCGCGGCTCCGAAATTGGCGAAGGGAGACGTCGCCTGTGATCTTGGTTTCTTTGTGTTACGTCATGAAATCGCTCCGAGTAGCCAGCCTTTGCCAATGCGGCCTCTCTTTGCTACGCGTCCTAGCCTCTCGAAATAGAAACCCCACCGTCATTTGTCGGCGCTTGCAGGATGTGTCCCCTAGCCAATTTTCATAGCCAGTGGGGTTGTGGCGCCATCTCGTGCCGATGTTGCGATCTTCGAATACGTGGTCTTTTGCCAGACCAAGGTCAGCGCATGTGCCAAGGCACTAACGCTCACGTATTCGAAATAATTAATCGCGATTAAAGCATGAATCGATAAATCTAATGGTTAATTATTTAATCGTCCGGCCCTAGTAATAACAATATTGGTATGAGCCTTGTGAGGATGGAAGCTTAGGAGAGTTGACGAAGCATCATAACAACAACAGCGCAATGAGATGAGACGCCAGTAGGATATGGAAAATATTGTTGCGCCTCTCGCTAAGACGAAGAATACGAAGCATTTTTGTATGCTTCTCGTTCCTCGGCCAGAAGAACCCAAAAATGCAATAGACCAATCTCGCCAGGAGTAGCGCCTCGCCAACGCTGCCGTGGTGCACTCTGGCACTTGCAGTTCTCTACAGTTTTCCGGAAGCGTCAATGCGCATTGTATGCCCGGCGTTTGGGAATGTTTGGGTTAGCACGAGAATTTTATTTGGGCGTTTATTAACGTTTTTAAAAAGATGGCTCAACCTGTCATCTGGCAGGGTGCTACAATAACAGCACCGGACAAAAAGGCCTAGGATTTTATGTCTTTCCGAAACGAAGCATCCCCCGAAAAGAGTGGCTAAGAAAGGTAAAGAGAGCCGGACAGTGCAACTGAAAAAATAGCGTTTTTTAGACCTGTTTCGCGATTGGCGTTATAAATTATATCCACCGCATTGCACGTCAGCTAAAGAGTATACGATGACGGGGCACGAGCACGAGACAGTGTAGGGTGTGCCGAAGCTTCCGTACGATCGAATCTCCCTGAAAAATCTCTCCGTTGTAGTCCATCCGTTGGTCTATTTTAATCTGGACTTCCGCTCTGCTTTGCGGCGGCCCTTTCTAGTGCACTTTTTGCTCGATGTATTTTGGTGGTTATGACTGCTATTGCGACGACATGTTTCAAGCACAATTGGGCTTCCAAAGTTTAGGACAATTACTAAAAAAGAGCAGCGATTTCCGATATGCATCATTTAAAATAAAACGACTTTTTTTCGAAAGCACTCTTCATTTGTTTCAAAGACCCTGAGAAAACGCCGTATTATTCAACTACAAGTGTAACTCTTACCGTCAAAAAGGTAGAAAACGAAGTTTAACAAGGCGGGAAGTTGGACGAAAAAAAATAACAAAGGACAAATAAAATAAGTGCACGGACACAGCGCTGACTATAAACTGAAAGTTTAATTTTCAAACGAACCAGAAAATAAACACCGAAAGCAGAAAGGAAAGAACTAAACAAGACACAAAAATACAACCCGATAAACAAGACTTCTACTACGTCCTATCTCTTTCACACGTGCTTGCCACTGTTCCTGATAAAAAGGACTTCGTCTTCCCCCAAGTGCACCGACGGTGCGCTAACATATTCTCCTTCCCCTTTTTACAAGAAAACTGGCTGTCTTATTTTTGTTACGCGCCAAGATCGTCAAGTCATTGAACAAAGGCACGCAGCCGCACCTACTGCAATGTACCGCTAAGTGGCCAGCGGGCAAGGAACGATGAGCGAGGAAATGCTCCCTCGCCCACACATTCACGCAGATCCCTGTTTTTTTAATGTATACCCTACCACATCTGAAGGGGATCTGGTACACAACCCCTAGTGCGCATGGGACGAAATGAGCGCTGTGGTTAACATAACAATATAAATCACTGGTACTGCCTCGGTTAACTGCAGAGCACAGTCGTGACATCTGGGGTATTGAAAACACCACTGGCACGTTATACTTGCAAGCTACTCGCTTAACCTGATGAGAGAGGGCGTGGACATAAGGCACCACCACCGGTCTGGTTGTCGTTTTTTGTCTAACCTTAGGACTGGGTCGACCCCTGAACACCTTTATCAAGGACTCTGCTACACCCACAATTAACGTCATAGGGTATCCCTCTATGTCACGTTCCACCTCTGTCACGTTAGTCCTAATGAACGTTATAGTTGAGCTCCACCTATGTCACATTTGATATTGAAATTTTCCTGCAAAAGAGTGGGATTTGTATCGGGTCGAGTGTGGCACCGATTCTTAGTGACAGATATCTGGCGAAATGTCACAGGTCTATAACAGTGGTCTTTGGATTGTCGGGTTTTTAGAGTGTTTCGGTATGTGGACGACTACCTAGTGCTGTATAATGACAACAAGAGCCCTAGCCGTCAAGGCGTGTGTTTGGATTTCTTAGCCTGCTTTAAGGAGTGCTCCCCGGGGTTATCCTTTAAGTTCGAGGCACACACAGGAGGAGCATTGCAGTTTTTAGACGTGAGGCTCACTCTTCAGCCGTCACATACCTGTTCGTCCCATGGGCCACGTTCAAAGAAAGCGATTTTGCCATACGGTTCAGCGAACTCTAAGCTTGCGAAGCGGACGATTACTATGTCTTGTATGCGGGCTTCTCTGTTGAAGTCATGCCACCATAGGTGTGAGGACAGTCCATTGTTACAGGTGTCTAGGCTGACATCGACCACACATTTTCTTTCTCTTTATTATGCATGTCATGACACATCACCGTGAGTTGAGATGCCATTTGGCAGGAAAGCCCTTCGGGACATTCGCACTGCGTCCGCCAGATAGCAAGTTCAGGCACTGTCATACGTTTACACCTGAAATGCTCTTTGGCTAGGTGTTCGGCATTTCGTGAAGCCCAGATAAAACTGAATGCTCGACAAAATCGTGGTCGCGCTGCTCAACACTGATTATCATCGTTATCTGGTGGGATAGGAAGAGTGACGTGCTCGACGCTGATTGGTTCACGGGGAGGTCATGTGAACAAAGGGGTATGCGAGGAGTAGTCAGGTAGGCATGGAGGAGCTCCAACACCTGTGCTCACTGGGGAGAGGAGCTCTAGGGTATGGAAGGCTCTGGAAGATTGGCAGGTTTAACAGCCCGATTAGCAGTACTATCCCTTCATTTTAGGAACAACTATCAAGTGTACATATGGCACGCGTGAAACTATCTGATGAAGAGCGCCGTGAACGTAGGCGTCTGGCATCTGGAAACTCAAGAGTGCCGGTAAACGTTTGTTATGCAAGAACGTTTCACATGCAATTCAATTTATTTTATTAAATCAGTTTTGGTGTGCACCTGTTGCCTCTTTATATGTCGGAACCATCGCCAAAACAAAACCGTCTACATAAATAAGAAAGAAAACATTGGTAGGCAATTGGATTGCATATGTGAAACGTTCTATCATCACAAACGTTTAGCGATACTCTGAGATTCCAGTCGTCAGGACGCCTACGTTCACGGCGCTCTACATGAGATAATTTAGCATGTAACACGCGTACACTATGAAGAGATACAATCGCTAATCCGGCTGATAACCCTGGCGGTCCTCCAGACCTTTTCATACTCTCGAGCTCCTCTGCCTGAGTGCCCACAAGGGGTCAAACTCCTCCTCGCCTTCCTCACTCCTCCGTACCCTTTGGTCACATGACCTCCCCGTCAACCAATCAGCCTCGACCACCTCATTCATTTTTTCCCACCTGTCAACCAAATGAAAGTATGGCCCCGCGGCCACGCATTTATTTGGGCTTTACGTAATGCTGAACATCTTGCAAAAGAGCGGCTCTCGTTAAAACGTGTGTGTCAATTTGTTATCTGCCGGAGGCAGAGCGGTATGCCCCGCAGTCGTTTCTCGCCAAACAGCACCTCAACTTACGTCGACGTGTCTTTACATGCGAGAAAGAAGCTGGTATTATTCATATTTATATTATTCGAAATTGACTGGGCTCCGTTCCCGACTGATGCAAACTTTTTTCTTTTACTGTGCTAACCTTCCGCTTCCCCCCTCCCTCAATACCAATCAGTGTCGAGCTTCGCGGCCACACTTTTATCCAGAGCTTCACCTTCATCTGGGCTTCACGGAATGCCAACAACCTAGCCAAAGAGCACTTCCTTTAAAAATCTGATTGAAGTTTCGTTCTCTGTTTTGATCGACCGTGTATTCTGCATAGACGCAAGGGCACAATGGGAATGTTTGTAACTTGGCAAATAGCTGGGCCATTGTGTTCAGAGTGTCGAACCGAAATTTTTATCGGTTCGGTTCCGGTTCGGGTTCACGGCTTTCGGTTCAGTTCCGGTTCAGTTCCGGGGAGCAAAAAATAACGGTTCAAACCGGTTCGAACCGGTTCGAACCGGTTTGAACCGCTAAATTGAGAATATATTTTCCGCATTGTTCTTGCAATATACACCATTTACGCCGTGAAACGATTAACTATATAGTTTCTTCGATCGTCCCTGCAATTTACTTTTGTTTTTTAGGTACCAGAAGTATGAAATTCAGTTATTTAATTTCGACACAAGAGTAGAAGAAAATCTACATTAACGTACGTTACGTCGTGTTCATACGACTCAACATCCCTTTGTTTGCCAGTAACATATATTTTACCTGAATCAGAATGTTTAAGTACAAGAGTAAAGAGTTGAGCTTGTTGGTACATACATGTAAATAGATCAGCTTGAAATTTAGAACTATACTGTATTTTCTTGTCCTTTCTTCGTGTTTAAGTAAAATTCTAAAATGCAAGCTGATCTATTTACACGGTATAAAATGTTGTCGCGAAGTGTGGTAGGTCGCCTGAAATACCCGTGATTGGTACAACTTTGTGTCGCAGTATTAAAAGTGAAATCGTGATTGTGTCCTTGAACTAAGGAATTAATTACATCACATAAAATTATGAAATGAGCACCTCGTGGCCATATATATCATGAAATATGGTTTACGAAATACGCTTCACAATATATATGTATATGATGACGACACAACTGAGCTAAAAGCAATGAAACTTTCAAAATGTCACAAAAGTTTAGGATAATTCCTTTCAGTCTATTTTTTATAGAAACACCGAGCGGAAATCAAAATGCTTGTTGTTCTAACCAAACATTGTTTGCACTCAGCACCGCATGCATGCGACTAATCATGCATCAAGGAGTAATCGCAATTGTTCACTCTAATCTATACGCACCTTCGCATTCAGATCGAATCTGGCCCAAAATAGCGCTTGCCCAAGTGAACATTTTCTTATACAGGATAAGCTGGCATAGCCTGGCTGTGGAGGTTTGTTCTTCACAAGATGCCGGTCAATTTAATTTGCAAATGAGCATCACCCTTGCTAATTGATGATTTTAACGCGATAGCGTTAAGGAGCTCATCTCGCAGAAAAGCCGATGTCGGTGGCGTGACTGGAAAATCCTGATTGGTCGATAGGGTCATGACGTCAGAGCTACATGCCCTCGCGCAAGAATTTCAAACAACCCACAATGCTCACGTGAAACGTGACATCACGCGTGGAATGAGAGTGATTAAAACATGACATGTAATGCGAATTAAAGGTCGCCGTATGTCTCAAATGATTTCACTTTTTAAAGTAATTCCTTTTCCTTAAAGAAAAAAAATTAAGAATTTTAGGCGGGATTCGAACTCACGATCCTTCGGTTGCGAGTCAGGCACTTTTGACTAGGCCACGCGAGGCACGTTTGCGCGGCAAATGAGAATGCGATGCAAACGAGGCCCGTTAACGCTATCGCGTTCCACTTTTAAAGGCGAAGCTTAAGCGTCCTCCAAGATTCTTTTTTGTTAAGTAAAACGAAGTTGTATTTCACGTTCTACTCGACATGGCAGCTACTTAATTGGACACTTTCTGGCGGTTTGCGTGCGTAATCGTCATAGTTCCGCCGCGCGCCCCTGTTTACTTTGTTTTTGTCCAGCCCACAGACACATAAAAGTAATGTTCACCACGTAAAAGAGGCAATAACAGACTTCTATATGTTTGAGAAGTTATATGTGTGAGGAACACATAGTTATTTAAATTAGCTTCAAAATCAGAAATGTGTGTAGGCGCCGTCCCGTATCACTTACAACGTGCCTGTCGAGGATAAAAACGCCGGAAAAGATTGGCAGAACACCTTTCAGATAATTTGGGGGCATTGCTTTAGGGTGGTCGGCCCTTTATTTATGTTGTCAAATATTCAGTTAGTAATCAAATATATTTTTATAATGATCAATAAATTTTACTTTATAAAGTTCACATAACCGCTTGAGACCGACGCGGAAGGACGATACTCGAAACTACACGAGCTGTGGAGTCTGCGTAAAAGTGTTTTTCTGTTTGCTGATTGGCAGTGTGAAATATCGGCTTGCATTGTATGCCAAAAAGGACTCTGTGCTCACATGATAGATTGGAAGTCAAATGCACGAAATGTTCAAAAAGAGAGAGATAATTAATGTTATTTTTCTAAATAATCCCTTACAGAACGACTTACTGCCAAAAGAGATGCGTAAAGATGCACGCAATGAAATTCATAATTTTACATAAATAGCGCAAAGGACAGACGAATAATCGTAAAATCTTAGTATAAATTTGTGGGAGCCGCCCGCTCCACTTCCCTGATTAGGCCCTATGGCCGCGGGAAAAGCACTCCGAGCTGTCCAACTGCCAGCCGGAGCGCCCCGTTTCGTGCCTCAGAGGAGCAGCCATCTTGCCTGCTTACCCTCGCATCGCCTGCCTCCCCCCCCGTGTCCCCCCACCTTGCGGGGGCACGCGAAACGTCCCCCTGGCGGTTGGACCTCCTTGGGTCCGAGGCTGAGGCCGCCAGCAGAGAGAGAGAAGAAAGAGCGGGGCCTTGCGCCCCGCTCGAGGGGACTGCTCGCGGGGACATCCAACTGTGCGGACGTGTGGCCCGGCCCTCCCTGACGGCCCACCTCCGCGCCCGCTCTCGGGAAGGCACGACAAGGTAAGGTCTGTTCCATCCTTGTCGCCCTTAGCGTGTATCTTACCTGTATACGAGTAACCCGTAAAATAAACGCCCGTTTATACCTTGTCTTCGGCGTGTCCGTGTGCTCCTTTTGAGAGTCCCGGCTAACGGTAGCAGCCGACAGTCGAACCCGCCGCAGCGCTCAGCATGATACGCTGCGGAGTGGTAGGTTGAGTGGTCGGCCTCCCTGCCGGACGCCCTCACCCCTTTGAGACCTCCACATTTTGGCGCCCAACGTGGGGCCACGACACCAATTGCTGTCGTGGTTTAGCATAGACGTATCGGCCGCTCCGTTCTTGTCACGCCATGTCAACGGGACGACCCGACTTCGGTCCTCTAAACACGTTGGCTGACGTGGCTACGCGAGGGCAGCCTCTTCCTGCCCCGCGCTCACCACGCATCGCCCAGGCCACCGTTCCCCTCGGAGGCCAGCGGCTTTCGCCGACATCGGCTAGCGGACTCTGTTCCGAAGTTCCCAGCTCAGCCGAAGGCCCCCTGACAACATCTCCCTCGAGAGAACCCATTCAGGCGGAGCCGATGCCCGGCACGGTTCCCCCACCTGAGGGATACGCCGCCGGTGACGTGAGCGGATCACTCGGTGGTCGCAGCGCTCCCCCAGTGCCCCAGCGATACTCGGTGTCCGTACGAGCCGGTCTCCTGCACGATCGCGCTACGTCGGCCTCCCCTTTGCGAGAGAGCCCACCCGCTTGGCAGCTTCTCGACGGGCATCCCCCGCTTCAGAGAGACACCGCGGGCGAGTTGAGCGGACCGCCCTACGGTCACGCCGCTCATTTACTTCCCCGGCTTGACACGGCGACACAAAGGCTCGGCACTCTGCGCGATGGTCTCCTCCCCCTCGAGGGGGAGCCTTCCCTCGCGCGATATCGACGCAGCTCCCGCCGGAGCCACCGCGGTCGGCAACCTCATTGACTTGCCTACAGACGGAGCCGATCGCTTGCCGAACGGCGTTTCGGGAGTCTCCCTTTGCGAGACGAGTACCCAGCGCTGCGCGTGCCCACCCCAATCTGCTCGGGAGATGGCCAGCAGAGCTCTCATGACGCGCTTTTGCAAGATGCATCACGAATCATTGAGAGCCTGTCCGGAGCCATGCAGTCCGTTTTGTCAGGACCGCGAGCCACGCGAACACCGGTCCGAATCCCCATTCCAAAGTATAAGGGGTACGACGACGCGGTCAGCGCAACTGACTTCCTGGAGGATCTGCTTCACTACCAGCAGGCCATGGGGATGTCTGACCAGGAAATTCTGGGCCGCATACTGCCGGTCGCCCTCACCGATCAGGCAGCCCGCTGGTTTCGCCTTGCCGGCCAGCATGCGCTCACTCTCCAGGAGTTCCGGGCGTCTTTTCGCCAGGAATTCCTCCCCGCGGATTATGAGCGGAGGATGCGACGAGAGTTGGAGCGACGGACCCAGCACCCGGACGAATCGCTTCTCGAGTATGTCAGGGCCATGCAGGAGCTATTTCTAATAGCTGACCCTGCCGCCCCGAACGCAGAGAGAGTGGAGCGGGTAATCAGGCAGGCGCACCCGACGTTCGCCGCCTACTTAAGAGGCAGCAGGTTCAGCTCTCTGGACGAGCTTGCCGCCGAAGCCCGCCGCGTCCAGGGCGATATCCTCGCAACGCGCGCCTATCGGCCTCCGCCCCCGCCGTCGGAGTCCCTAGAGCCGCGCTGCGCGTGGAATGGAAACAGCGGATCTCGCTCTCGCCGGCCCGAGGTGTGCGCGGCGTATGCCGACCCGCGGGGAACGGACACGAGGGACATCTCCAATCGTGCTCTCGACCCCTACACTTTTGGCTTGCGGAGATGCTCCACAGAGGCGCAGGCGAACCAGCGTTATCGGGACCGCCCCGCGGACCCGAGGCCGCGCAGATGGGCGCAGACCGGGCACCTTGATGCCCAGAATGAGCGCCCCAACCCGCCAAGGAACTTGCGACTGAACCCGTCCCGCGGTTCGAACATACAGTGTTACCGCTGCGGTCGTCCCGGCCATTTTGCCCGAGAATGTACCGACCAGCGGCCCGCGCCTCAACAAGCTTCGGGAAACGGAGCCGGCCGCCGCTGACGAGGCCGGCGGCGCGACGGAACGCGGGGGCCCCGTTGATCGCCCTCGCTCCGTCCGCGTATCGGGTGGACTCTTCGCCCGATGCGCCTGCCCCGTTCTTGGCTCTCACCATCGCCGGCCGGACGTTTGCAGCTCTCCTCGACTCGGGGGCGAGCGCATCGTTGTTCGGCGAAGACGTACTGGCGCACCTGCAGGCGCACTCCGTGCGGCTAAGGGAATGCAACACGTCCTTTCGACTGGCCGCAGGCGGCACCGCCCAATCGAGCGGCGCCGTACGGCTGATCGTGCGATGGGACCAACGAGTGAGACGCCACCGTTTCGTCCACCTCCCCGGCCTGTCTGTACCGGTGATTCTGGGGCGAGATTTCCTTGCTCGAACGGGGATGGTGATTGACGTCGGTAACGGAGGTTACCGTGAGGGCCCTTTGGTCCGGTGAAACCCTTCTGCGAGCCCCCGGCCACCTCAGCGGCCCCCATGCCAACGAGCGCCGCAAGCAACCCTGGTCGCGCGGGAGAGACTGTTTCTCCGAAACCGGTTTTGGGCTTCGCGTCCGCACGCCCGGCGCGTGCCGCCGGCGCGGCCGAGAATGCTTCCCACCCACTGCTGACACCCTCCTGCGGTGTTGCGGGTCGCGATAGGGCGCGCCTTTCATCGTTGTTATACTGTTATGACTCGATGTTCACGGACAGACCCGGCTGCGCCGACTCAGTGCGGCATCGGATTGACACAGGGGACGCTCGCCCCTGGCGGTGCAATCCCCGTCCGGTTAGCTTGGCTAAAGAAAGGCCATCGACGCCGCCCTGGATGAATTGACCGACACCGGCGTTATCCGGCGTTCAGAGAGCCCATGGGGTTTTCCGGTCGTGCTCGTCCCAAAGAAAGACGGAAGCTCCCGCCTCTGCGTGGACTACCGCAAACTGAATGAACTCACGCGCAAGGACGCCTATCCGTTCCAAAGCATCGACTCTATCATCTCGAACCTCGGTGGAGCAAAGTTCTTTACAACGCTCGACGCCAGCAGAGGCTACCTACAGGTCCAAGTCGAACCCGACGATGCAGAAAAGACAGCCTTTGTCTGTCACCGTGGACTTTTTGAGTTCACGCGCATGCCATTCGGGCTTACAGGAGCGCCAATGACGTTCCAGCGACTCATGGACCGTGTCCTCGGGGAAGCCAGATGGTCCTATGCCATGGCGTACCTCGACGACATTGTCGTGTACTCGGACACCTTCGAAGACCACATGCGTCATTTGGAGGATGTTCTTGAGAGACTAAGGGCCGCCGGAATGACCCTGAATCCGAAAAAGGCCCAAATCGCCGAGACCCGTATCTCTTTGCTGGGTTTCACGATCGACCGTAGCGGCGTCTCTCCGTGCCCCGAAAAACTCCAGGCTATCCTGGAGTATCCGGCGCCGACGGACGTTAGCTCTCTGCGCCGCTACCTCGGAATGATAAACTTCTATCGTCAGTTTATCCCTGGTTGCGCGGCTCTCCAGGCCCCCTTAACCCGTTTGTTGAGAAAGTCGGCGAAGTGGAGCTGGGGCCCCGAGCAGGAGGCCGCTTTCAGAAGCCTCGCTGATGCTCTCGTGTCCACCGCCAACCTCAAGCTGCCCGACCTGAACCGGCCGTTCGTGATACAAACCGACGCGAGCGACCGGGGACTCGGGGCGGTTTTGCTCCAAGAGCACGAGGGCGCGCTCCGACCGGTCGCCTTTGCCAGCCGATCATTGACGCCCGCCGAAACCCGATACAGCGTGACCGAACGGGAGTGCCTTGCCATGGTGTTCGCGCTCCGTAAGTTCGACATGTTCGTTGACGGGACGACCTTCATCATTGAAACCGACCACGCCGCTCTGAAATGGCTCACACGCCTCCGAGAGCCGGCCGGTCGCCTGGCGAGATGGGCTTTGACGTTGCAGCGCTACGACTATGAGGTGCGCTACAGAAAGGGAAGCACGAACGTTGTGGCCGACGCCTTGTCTCGGGCCCCCGTTGCGTTTGCGGACCCCTCCACGTCAGAAACTGAGCCGAAATGTGTGATTGCGTCCGAGCCACGCACAGCCCAGTCCGACGAGACACCGGCAACCCCGGGGCTCTCTGACGGAACCGTGAACCATGTCGACTCTTTTGGAGGCGTGGGGATCCCCTTTAGCAAACAAGAGCTACGAGAAGCTCAGCAGAACGATCCATTTTGTCGAGAAGTAATCGACGGACTCCTGGGAGAGTCTGACTCGTCGGAGTCGGGCGGCGCGGCCGCCGGGCGATCAGCTGGTATTGCTGGAAACGCCCAGCGTCGGGAAGCCACTGGTAATGTGGTTGGCGCATTGGATTCGTTCTTGCTGGACGCTGACGGGCTTCTTTTGCGGTACATACCATCTGAGAACGACACCTGTGATCCGTTCAAGGTGGTGGTGCCCCGAGGGCTGAGAGGCGCGCTTTTGCGCTTCTATCACGACACGCCAACGGCCGGACACGCGAGTGGCCCCAAGACTTATCATAAGTTGTGTCACTTCGCCACCTGGCCCAACATGAAAAGCGACGTACTGAGATACGCCCGGTCGTGCCACTTGTGCCAAAGCCTCAAACCGCGAGGCGGCAAAGCCCCGGGCTTGTTGCAGCCCATCAAGAGTCAGCACGCCTGGTCTCTTGCGGCGTGCGACATCGTCGGCCCCTTTCCAAGGAGCCCGAAGGGTCATCAGTACCTGCTGGTTGTCACTGATCACTTCAGCAAATGGGTCGAACTATTTCCCTCCGAACGCTGACGGCTCGAGTGATCCTAGATAAGCTAATGGAGGTGTTCTCACGCTTCGGGTACCCTCAGGCTTTGATAACGGACAATGCCAGCGTCTTCACGTCGAAGGTATTCGTGGACACCTGTGCGGCCCTCGGCATTAAGCACAACAGGACCACGACGTACCACCCCCAGTCGAATGTGACCGAACGCGTGAACCGCAATCTCAAACCTATGCTTGCAGCTTATGCGGAGCGGCACAAGGATTGGGACACTTATCTCCCTGAGATTGGGTTTGCCCTCCGATCCACGGTCAACCGATCGACGGGATTCACCCCTGCCCTGCTTACGTTTGGGCATGAGCTCATGAATCCCATGGACCGGGTTCTGGCAGCCAACGGCGGGGTGAACGACGCGCGGCCAGCCTATGCTGACTACGCCCGGCAGCTACAGTTTCGGTTAACGGATATCTTTTCCGAAGCCCGCCGAAATCTGGAAGCGGCGCAGGCTAGCCAAAAGGCCCAGTATGACCGCACGCACAGAGATGTCCGCTATCAGGTGGGCGACCTCGTGCTTAGGCGCACGCACGTGCTTAGCGATGCAAGCAAGGCCTTTTCGGCCGCGCTGGCGCCAAAGTGGTCGGGCCCGTTCCGAGTCAAAAATATATGCTCCCGCCTGGTCTATAAGCTAACGGACCTACAATCTAGGGACGTGGGTGGACCGGTACACGTCTGCGACCTCAAACCTTACACAATGAGGGAGGACGAGCCGACCGAGGACCATTGTTTCTCGCGGCAGCAGACGCACTCCCGACGAGGCGGTGTCAACGGCCAAGTGTCGGCACCCCGCTACAGGTTGCGGAGTCATCGAAAAGGACGGCTAGAAAAATCCTAGCAACCGGGCAACCCCTGCTTGCCTCGGTAGGTTGCCGCATCCTCTACCGCCGAGTTCAGTTTGCGTACGCAGAGTGTCATATCCTGTTAATGGCACCGCGTGGTCTGCATTCCAACTGAAACCTCCCGCTCTGCGGTTGGGCCGGTTATTGTACGCAGGCTGCCCGAGTTCAGCTATTGGCAACCCCGCTAACAAGCCTGTTCTCGGAGACGGGTCACCCCTCGGTGGCGATGTTTTCTGTCGGCCAGGAGCATGGCGCCCTTCTCCCGGTCCCGCCAAAGCGATCCTTGAGAAGGAGCGCCTCCGAGAGATTTTACGACTTTCGGCGAGGGGTTCGCCCACGGACTTTTCCCCAGGCCCCGTTTCCAAGTCGTGTTTTCCACCCCCATCCCCCACCACGCGTATGACGGGGGACCGAGCGGAGTTTCCTTGCCATATGCAGGGAGATGCTCCGAAAGTCCGCCCCGGGGGTTTCCTTCCCTTCTTCCCTCTCCTGTAGGGATACGAGGGCGAGGGTGGAACCAGAGACATTTTTGACGCCCCGACAAGTGTGCGGGCCGGGATCCAGTTGGAATTTTGAACTTGGGAGCAATGCAAGAACCGCAGCTGCTTGGGGACGGCGCTGGACGGGGGCCGCGAGCATCGACGGCCTGGCCTTCGTGGAGGGGGCAATGGAGGCCCTCTTGGAGGCGGCGCCCCTACGGCCGTGGCCCTGATTCCCGCCAAAACGGTCACCACGGCGTCCGGGAACATCCCCGGTCAGCGGCTCCCTCCCCCAGGGCACCGCCTGGCGCCACCCGTCCGCAGAGTCCAACGGTCGCCACGGGGTCCGGGAGCAACCCCGGTCAGCGGCTCCCTCCCCCACGCCACCGCCCGGCGCCACCCGTCCGCGGACTCACGCCGAGACGGTCGCCACGGGGTCCGGGAGCAGCCCCGGTCAGCGGCTCCCTCCAGGGCCGCCTCGGGGACACCATCAATGGCCTCCTTGGACACCCCGTCTCCTGGAGCTGGGGCGGGCCCTCTCCCCACCACCAAATCGTCCCGCCACGTCGCAACATGGACGTGGCAGCAGGGGACCGGGCCGCCACACGGCTTCGTCTCCTGGAGGGGATGGCCGGAACAGCGGCGGCCCAGACGGGGGGTCCCGGCCGACAAGCTGCCCCCGCTCTTTCGGGGCCGCACGATCCAGGACGCGGACCGCGAGGCCCAGGGCGCCTCCCTGACGCCGGACCCCGCGGCAGTGTACTGTGAGGGCTGCGGGGTCCTCCGTGTTAACGAAGTACACGACGTCAGCAAAATCCATCAGAGCCGGGTCCGGGTGCCCGAGGTGGTCCCCCCGCCTGCCCCGCCTGACCTGCACGCTGCCCTCGACCGGCCTGGTGCCGTGGACGCCGTGCTGGCGTACATGGCGCGACGGCCGGAGTTCGCGGCCGCCATCTTGGACGGCAGCCTGTTCAGGATGCCAGTGGACGTGGCTATGGACGGGGTGAGTGGGGAGGCGGCACCCTCGGCGCCGGCGCTGAGCCCGGAGGAAGAGCGGCAGCTCACAGAGGAACTTTTACAGTTTTAGGACTGGACTCCCGGGCGACGGTGTACCCAAGTGTGTTTTTCTTTTTAATTTTATGATGTATATTGTATTCGGGATTGTGTATTATGTATAACGGATTATTATATATTTTATGTATTTTGTAGTGTTGCGTTGTTTTTCTTTGTGCGCGTCATTTTGGAGGGGAAGGAGAGCCGGCATCCCTTGTTCTAAAGGGGTGCTCAAGATCTTGAGGAGGGGGAATTGTGGGAGCCGCCCGCTCCACTTCCCTGATTAGGCCCTATGGCCGCGGGAAAAGCACTCCGAGCTGTCCAACTGCCAGCCGGAGCGCCCCGTTTCGTGCCTCGGAGGAGCAGCCATCTTGCCTGCTTACCCTCGCATCGCCTGCCTCCCCCCCCCCCCCCGTGTCCCCCCACCTTGCGGGGGCACGCGAAACGTCCCCTGGCGGTTGGACCTCCTTGGGTCCGAGGCTGAGGCCGCCAGCAGAGAGAGAGAAAGAAAGAGCGGGGCCTTGCGCCCCGCTCGAGGGGACTGCTCGCGGGGACATCCAACTGTGCGGACGTGTGGCCCGGCCCTCCCTGACGGCCCACCTCCGCGCCCGCTCTCGGGAAGGCACGACAAGGTAAGGTCTGTTCCATCCTTGTCGCCCTTAGCGTGTATCTTACCTGTATACGAGTAACCCGTAAAATAAACGCCCGTTTATACCTTGTCTTCGGCGTGTCCGTGTGCTCCTTTTGAGAGTCCCGGCTAACGGTAGCAGCCGACAGTCGAACCCGCCGCAGCGCTCAGCATGATACGCTGCGGAGTGGTAGGTTGAGTGGTCGGCCTCCCTGCCGGACG
>JAZHYW010009024.1:0-17760 GCA_037355805.1 Ixodes ricinus
GCAAGATTTGAAGTACTATTCGCGTAACTTCCACGCACGCTCACTACCATGTTTCTTTTTCCTGTCCTGGTAACACAAAAAACACACCAATAAAACCCCTCTTTTTTAATTTTTTTTTGTTAGACACGAGAGCTCTCTTTCCACTTTTTGTTTCCTTTAATGACGTCTGGGCTTGCCGAAGCACAGAAACAAAGTTAAGGAAAAGTGACTCGAGGAAGCTTCGCAGTAATCGAAGCTTCCTCCGAGGAAAAGCAGGTTGGAGTCTTTTTTCTGTTTGCCATTGTCACACTATAAAGAAGCGCGGCGATTGGGAACATGTGTAGTCGTAAGTACTGTGGACTGACTTAATTTCTTGCAAAAACCTAATTTTCCCGACCTCGCAAAATCGCCCACAATTGGCAAAAAATGGGTCCCGCACACAATTCCTGTAAAATGTAAACACATTGGAATCCTATATTGGGATCCCACCACGTCGCAAAATTAGAACCAGCGAATTTTTTCAAAACTCCCAGCTTTGACCTAAATCACGAAATATTGTGCCCGCGGCAAACGGGTCGTGTACAGTGAGATTGGGACGAGTTCCAAAGAGTATGGGTGCCGTAAAGGCGTGTTATGGGTTTTTCTCGGTTTTCTTTTTCCCTGGCCAATGTACCGAGAGATATTGTACACATGTCAGCCTGCTACCTGCTTTTCACACGCTCAATTTAAGCAGGTTTGACCATCATTCACTTTTCCCATAGGCCGAATGCGGTAGAGGGAGGGGAATGTGAGCAAATGTTTAGTGTGCAGCCCAAAGTAGATATCTGACAGAAATGCTCATGCCTTGCTTTCCGTCTACCCGTGCCTACGTCAGTTTGCCCTTGACCATTCCATGAGCATCATGCCATTTGAAGTACTGAAGTAGCACTTCGTTAATTTAAGTCCGTTCAGCCGAAATACGAGATGCCAGGTCGTTGGCAGAAAACTTGTGTGCAGCTCATCTTTGTGCAGCTCATCTCTACAAAATTTTTAAAAATAAGCCACTTTTTTTTCTTTTTTTTTTTTTAGAGCAATTTTTGTAAATCGCGGGAGTGGACATTACTGGTACTTCAGTGCTTTTGACACTTGTTTCCCTACGTCACTTTTGAGATTTGTGGTCAGATGGATTTGGATCGGGATTTTTGTTAGGTTAGGGCGTCGCTTCAATTTCCTAATGAATTAGTTTCCCGTAAAAAAAAAAGAAAATGAAAAAAAACAACAACATCGGTATGATTACCTTGGTCCTAACAAATTGCGTCGAGAAAACTAGAAAGCAACCCATCTCGTTTTTGCTTCTCATAAACGAGATGGATGCAACTGAGAGTAGAGCACGATAGAAGATTCTAAGATATTTTTAGAGGCTTTTGTTTTAATATTGAAAGAAACCAAATACCTTCAACAGTAGAAGTGTTATAAAATTTAATAGCAGACACCCCCTAAAATATTGAGTTTCTAATACCTGTACACTGCAGGCACGTCCTAGCTGAGTTCTCTATAAAATGGCTGCTATCAAAGGCTTCCCGGTACATCTATGAGAGTTCACAGATCGAGAATATTACTTGGAGGTTGGCATTGTAGCAGGGGAGGGCTGAGCACGGCATGATATGATTCGGGGAAAGAACAATGAATGCACTTCAGGGCAGAAGGAAGCACACAAGGTGCATGGCCTCAACAATGAAAATGCGAGGAAATTCAGTGCGCAGAAGCTGAAAACATTTTGTCCACGGCGAGTGAAGCGGGGTTGTCTCGCAATCCCCGGTGTAAAGTTGAAAGAGAGAGCCGGGCCCGCTTGCAGGGGCTCTCCTAAAGGTTTTCTCGATGGTTGCATTTGCCGCTGTGTTTCTGTAAGCCTCGTTTCTTTATTTATTTGCTTCAGCACCCTCAGGGCCCAGGTGGCATTACAGAGGGGTACAGGTAACCAAACTCAACAGACGTAGATAGCTACCGTCATTTTCGGGCGATACTCTGCAAACTATATATATGTCTAAAAGTTGAAATTTTGCCGGATGCGGACTACTTACGTGTGCGGACTATATGAGGATTTGTTTTTCTCACGTAGATCCGTTCACTGTCAGTGAGACTTGAGGGATTTCTACGAATAACCGAGTATGTTAGTGTTGATTTCTACGTATGATACAAGCTTCTTTGTGAACTAATGCCGCAGGTATTTGTCAAGATGTGCTGTGTATGATGATTTACGTTCGGGTTAAGCACTAAGTGCGTACAAACGCCGGATGGGGACCATTGCCTGGAGCATATGGTAAACACGGTGATTGGACACTATCACAAAAATAATTAGTAACGACTGTTTTTATAATTTGATGATGGTATGCACGTGGGTGGTTCCACTCTGCCAGTGTTCTAGAAATGAGGGAATTGCGGTAGGCCGAGGTTCGTCAATGACGAATGCCATCTTGAAGAAATGTAAGAGGGAAAGGTTTCTTCTTGGGGTAAGGCTAGTGTGTTTTAGAGCGCAGCTCTTAGGCGCACGTTTCCGGGTTCAATGGCATCGCCATTGCCGTCGTCATCAACGTAACCAAGCATTGCATTAGGGGATGTCAAAGTTTCCCTGCTAAATGTATCGGGGAAACTGAATTGGGGTTGAGGTCACGTGACGTCAATTTCCCCGCTAAATTTAGCAGGGAAACTTAACCCTCTAAAAGTAGCAAGGAATTTTTCGCTAAATTTCCTCTAAATTTTCCTACTAAATTTAGAGGAATATTTTCTCTATAAATTTAGCGGGAAAATTTTCGCTGAATTTAGTGAAAATTTCTGGCTAAATGGGAGTGAAGAGAGAAGGAGGGCATACCCTCCCCTCCGTACCCCTTCCTCCTCCTCAGAAACTGCACTCTAATTTCGCATTACAAAGAATTGTAAACATCTTTCCTTTTGTTTTTTTTTAGAAAAAAAAATTATATTGTAGACGGGAGCATTTATTGTGAGATCGTGAGAAGTAGTGTTCCCGGACAATACACTGGCCCAGGCACGTAGCCAGGATATTGTTTCGGGGGCGGCGGGCGGGGGGGGGCGGGGCGGGGCGGGGCGGGGCGGGGCTGGGCGGGGGCGGGGCGGGCGGGGCGGGGGGGTCATGACAAAATGCTGTATGAGGGGGGGGGGGAGGGGAGGGTCCCAGCAGAATGGAAGATTTGGGGGGGGGGGGCAGGGCCCCATGGCGCCCCCCCCCTGGCTACGTGCCTGTACTGGCCGATACAAAGATACCTGCAAAGTGTAAAACGAGCGCTGAATTTTTGAGGTGACTCCAGGGTAAACATGTCTATGTATAGTCTGACCAGAATTGCAGATTGCAGCAGCATAGTCTAATTTGGCATGAACTATGGATTTGAGTAACTAATTTAATTAACCCCTTAGCTGCCAATTATCAAAGAAGAAAAAGCTTCTTTGGTGACTTTTGTATGAACACCCTGATTTATTGGTAAATAGGGTTTGCAGAGTAAATCTTATGCTTGCAAGACGAGTTATAAATATCAGTGCCTGCGCATAGAAAGCTCAAACCTTCACCAAACGTCCATTGAAGTGGTCAGTTCTTTCTTGTGGAATTTCAAGGCACAGTTCTTTTCCTCTAAAAAATTAAACCAAGAAACTTGCCAAAGTTAATGGCAGATGTGCTCACAAATGATTGAATTAGCAATGAATGTAATTTGTGGCACAACCTCCCGATAGGTGCAGCTAGCAGACAACAGGTGTGTGCTCGCTGCGCCTGTCGGTAGATGGCGCCTCAAGTTGCATTCATAGCTAACCTGGTCATCTCTCGAACATGTTCGCCGTCGACTTTCGAAAAGAGGTAAATTTACCCCTAATTTGAGCTGGCTTGAGAAGCGAGCTGCAATAAAAAAAGAAATTGGAACAAAGGCTCCGAAAACTTGGAATGCTCTTAAAGGGCAACTCCGGCCAAAACTCAAAATGAAATAAATTACTGGTATCGCTGTAGTGGCACAAAATACGACCCCAGCCAAAATATCACGTCCGTGGGACGCCACATTCTCAACTAATGCCGATAATAAAAATGCGACCCGCCGCGAGCCGCTGCTCCTTAGCGGGCGGCCAGCGGGTTGCCGATCGCTAAAGCAACATTGGGCCGTGACGTCAGTATCATTCTCCTTTTTCCTCCGGTCCGGGCGTTGCGCGGAGTGCGCTTCTTTGAGCCGCTACCACCGCTACTTCGGCTTGTGATTGGCGTGTTTAGCCGTTGCGTTTATCTGTAGCCCGTGTAGCTTCGGTACAGCCTTTTTAGCGAGCAACTCTGTGCGCCCAAGACTACCCAGCTGTTCCTTGAAAGATGCCGAGTGCAACTTGTAGCGCTGTGGGCTGCTCAAACAACCCGCTGCGCAACCCGGATGTGCTTTTTTACAAGTTTCCAACGGACCGGAAATTGGAGAAGGTGTGGGTGAACGCTGTTCGACGAGTGGACTTTAAACTTCGGCTTTTACGCGCCCGAAAAAAAAAAGAACGAAAAAACACGTGGACAGCCCAGCACATGTGTGTTCAGGCGCCGCGGCCCGCGCCGGAAAGCCTCATAGCTTTGTGTCTGGGACTGAACCGCAGCGCGAATACGAGAGGGCCCCCAGTACTGTACGTCACTGGCAGCGCGGCTTAGAGCAACGCCGCTCCATCCACGGAGGCTCGATGACAATTTAGGCCTAGCGACGAGTACGGAAGACCGCACACACGGCGACAGCCGCCGAGTACGGCACCGAACGAGTTCACTCGTTTTCCAGTCGCTAGCTTTTGGGTATACAAGCCGACGAGTACGGCATAGCGCACGCACAGCGATGGCCGCCGAGTACGGCACCGTACGAGTTCACGGGTTTGCCAGTCACTAGCTTTTGAGTATATGCACTAACCCTTGCTACATATGCTGGATAACTACCACGTATACACAATTAAAACAAAATCAGCTTACCTCCTATCTTTAGACAGCTAGCGCAACAGAGGTAGGTGCCGCTTGGCCTGCGTACTCGTTGAACGAGAACGATCCTGACGTCACGTTCACATAGCGGCTGATTTCCAGTGTTGCCGGGGCCTCAAGCGGCTAGTTTTGGTTTTGTTGGCCGCGCCCCAAACAAAACTTTGAGGCGTCGATATCTTTAAAACTATGCACAATAACGAGAAAAAAATTACACCTTGCAATTCAGGGACGCTGACTGCACTAAAAACAGTCATAATCCCAAAATTGAAAGTATGGACCGGAGTTGCCCTTTAAACAGAGGGTCTATACTTGCGGTCTGCTTTCTGTGGCAATCCGAAGAGAGGAGGAAAGTGCGTGTACAGCGGTTAGTGCACCCTCTCCCTTAGCATTGACTGCGTTGCCACAGAAAGCTGACCGCGAGTGTAGCGACCGGAAAAACCGGAAATTGTCGGAAATTTTAATTACCGCGAAAAATTAGGGAATTGTCAGGGATATTGTCGTAAAGCGAGCCCAGCCAGGGAAAATGAGCCTGAAACACTATCGAGTGCCCTGAGCAAAGACTTGAGGACTTGGGGGCAGAAAAATAGGCAATAAATTGATCGGAGTGCGGGCTCTGTTCACCCGATGTAGAGTGTGCTACTTGATGCAAAGGGAAGAGCCAACAAATCCAATCCAAGCCTTGGATTGAATTGGATTGGATTGAGGGCACGACACTAGGCTAGATTCAGTTAGAGCTACTAGATTTAGTAACAAATGGGAAAGCCGCAGACCCCAATCCAATCCAAGCCTTTAGCCGAAAGTATCCAAAAGTGTGCATCTGGCTGGCCATGCTGCCATTCGGTTATTGACGTTTATGGTTGAGCGTCGTGTTTTCATCGTGTTTCCGGAAGTGGCCTCTTCACTGACGATGTCAGCGGCAAGAAAGTGCTCGTTTAATCCGGACTGGACGAACCCGAATATTTCGGAATATGCAAGTTGGATTAAGCCCATGCAAAATGATTCTCACAGTGCTCAATGCTCAATACATTGTGTTGTAATGGTCTTATATCTTTAACCGCCTCTACAGTGGTCAGGAAATTTCACCTGAAATTGTCAGGGAAAACCTGGAAAAGTAGGAATTTCAAAATAATAATTTGCTAGACATCCTGGTCATATCAATCAATGCCAAAAAAATTTAAATCACAACAACAACAACAACAAAAAAGACAAGGCAGGAATTTTTATGGAAAGTGCATTTGAAGTGCCACGAAAATCAGTGAAAGGGAAGGTTTGCTACATTATTAGGTGGTTGGTAGCAGGCTCTTTCAATGCTCAGTTATTGCCTCGATGGAGCACTGTTGCATTCTTCATACGAAACAGGATAGGAATCTTGTGGATGTGAACCGACTACATCACGGTAACGTTGGGTGGATGTGGCCTTCCTAGAAGCAAGCTTGTAGGTTTATAAGCGAAAAATTTTAGATTTAGTATTTATCCTGGAATGGTTAATGGCTGTCTCCGCTGGAAAGAGACAATCATAGGAACTTTTTTACAATTGGTATTAGAGTCGTCGTATAAACTGGAAAGACAGAATGTTTCGTGCCGACATCTGTAAATAATCTTGTCCATTTAACCGCCTTGGGGTACGTAGCCAAAGCTCGGTAATGGCAGTCGGTACGTGCCGATCCCACACATATTAAAGAAGTATGGATTTCCAGCCTAAAATGCGCACACTCGCAAAACATGCAAACACACTGTGCAAGCGGTGCGACATAGTCCTTCCTCTCGCAGAGCTGAGCTGTGGCGCGGAAGAGGTGGAACTGGTGAGCCTGCTGGAGGAGCAGCTGCCCCGCTACCGCCTGCGTGCCGACACCCTCACCGAGTTCTCAGGCAAGTGGCCCCGACAGTCCCTTTCAAGTGACCTGGCATCCCCTTTCAAATATGTATCATTTATAAGGGCCAACTCTTCGCACTTTTGTGTCCTCGCGTGTAGCCTCGATGGAACTCGACATCATGGTGTCACGTGACCTGAAGTTTTGGTGATCCTCGTGCACACATACATGATGTCACGTGACGCTGACGTCAAGTTACACCATGACACGTCATTCTGACGTCGCATCACACGACGTCATATTGTCACGTGACACTGACGTTATAATGTCACGTAACGTTGTGATGTCGGTTGACATCATGACGTGACGTCATGATATAGAGTCAAGTGACATCATGACGTCACATGGCACGCGGGTGTCACAGTGTCTAGTCGTGGTGTCCCTCGACGTGCCGTATTACGTCTCTGCCCGAGGACTCGTTTGGAGAGGCGGAAAGTGCTTGGAATGATTTAGCAGTTCATTATTTTTCGATACATAACTTTTTAGTTATTGAAATGAAGGTATGGTTTTAGTTGCAGATTTTCCTGGACACCATTGAAAATGGGGGTGTGCAAACAGTGGTCTGAATCATATAGTGCCGCATCATCGTAGCCGTCGCAGTGCTAGGGAGACTTGGGACTCACTGGCTCTCTTTGCAGTTTTAAAGCTAGGAATGGTGCGGCACCATTCAGTTCAAAGCAGTGTTCGCACGTCCCCATCGAAAACCACTTAATAAGTACCGTATTTGCACGAATATAACGCGACCACGAATATAACGCGAGAGCAGATTTTGAGGCCCTCAAAAAAGAAAACAAAATATTTTTATGATCTTTACATCACTGTAAACCTCCAATTAAGCTTTTTCTTTTCAGTATAATTTGAATATTTTGCGCTAAACATATAACGTGAAACATTTGCCTGAAAAACAAATATTTAAAAAAAAACTTGCAAGTTTGCAATCGATTTTCTAAAAAATCCCACTTTTAATTTCTTTTATTTTTTATTCACAGTTAGGTAATAAGTAGTCTGTCAGGAACTACCAACAGAAGTTGTAATATATTGTTTGTATGGCCGCTATTAGGACTCAAATCTCACGCTATGAGAGTTTTGAACGGGACTTCACATAGATGCTCAGCTGAGCAGAATTTTGACCTACAGGGTGAAACAAGGAGACGGCAGGCTCTTTAAATCGACCGTAAAATTCGGTTTCTTAACCTATCGCGCTACGACTTTGTGCAGCGTTGCCCACAGATGGTGCATTTTTTTTGTAAAATTTGCAAAGAGCGAACTTACCTGAGGAAAAAGTAAAGAAAGAAAAAGGCTTAGCTCCTATGGAAACGTAGCGACGCCACCGGTCTGCAAACAACACGGCGCCGTTTCGCACGGGAGACAAGAGATGGCGCAAGCGGTCGCGACGCCAACCGCCGCCAACGAACGAGCAGACGACGCCGAGAGCCATCGTGTTTAGCAGACAAGGAACTGCGGTTCCTTGTTGTTACCGTGCCTGTCGCCGCCTGCGGAACGCGAGCCGCTTTTGAGTCGAAAGGATCGTCTGCTAAAGTGCCGGCTCTCGGCGCCGTATGCTCGTTCGTTGGCGGCGTTCGTTGCGCCATCTCTTGTCTCCCGTGCGAAACGGCGCCGTGTTGTTTGCAGACCGGTGGCGTCGCTGCGTTTCCATAGGAGCTAAGCCTTTTTCTTTCTTTACTTTTTCCTCAGGTAAGTTCGTTCTTGTAAATTTTACAAAAAATGCACCATCTGTGCCCACAGATGGTGCATTTTTTTTGTAAAATTTGCAAAGAACGAACGACCGAACAAAGAACGGGCAACGCTGCACAAAATCGTAGCGCGATAGGTTAAGAAACCGAATTCTCCGGTCGATTTAAAGAGCCTGTTGTCCCCTTGTTTCACCCTGTATGTAAGGTTTTCTGTTCAATGTTAGTACTTACCTCAATATCTGAGCGTAAAAGCCAGTGAAGCAACAATATTTATCCTAACAATATTTATTTACTTGGCACTGGGGTGATTTGCATGGTGTGTGAGCTTTACCCTATGTATTGACGGAGAAGATACGTAACATCTAGACTCCCAGACAAACTTAAGTCAAGAGGAAAAAGTCTAAGTAACCCGGCATGAATCATTGAAGATAGAAATGAAACCTAAACACATGACTAACACATTTGAAGCCGTACACGCTACGAAATGCTCGTTATTTTACGAAAGAATCCGTATGTGCACAAAATAAACCACACTTCCTAAACGTCAGATACTAAATCTTACATATGTATATGCACTGCATATCTATTTGACATAAGGAAATATGACAATTGCATATCAACTTCGGTATTTCAAAGTCAAAGCCGAATGCAAAAGGCTTCAGGGGAATTCTCTAACGATCTGCATTCCCCCGTATTGAGAGGAAGTAGGGTAAGCGCTGGGGTGCCTTACTTGTGGATACAGACTTCTAAGTAACTTTTTTTAAGTGCACTACTCCAAATTTCATTAATGTTTATGGTTAAATATTGAGGTAACTGCTAACGATAAATAGAAAAGCTTACATAGGCCAAAATTCTGCTCAGCAGAGTGCCTGTGCAAAGTCCCGTTCAAAACGCTCATAGAACGAGATTCAAGTCTTAATAGCGCCCATACAAACAATAAATTACAATTTCTGTTGGTAGTTCTTGATAGACTACTATATTACCTAACTCTAAATAAAAACTAAAAGAATTAAAGGTGCTTATTTTTTTTTTAGAAAATCAATTCCAAACTTGTTGGTTTTTTAAATATTTGTTTTTCAGGCAAATGTTGCGCAATATATATATATATATATATATATATATATATATATATATATATATATATATATATATATATATATATATATATATATATATATGCACAAAATAGTCAAATTATACTCAAAAGATGGGTGGGGGGGATATTTATACAGCGTGTAGTTGGTCAGCCATTTAAAGTTGCGACGAGTCACTCGCTGTAGATGAGCAATTTATGCAGTGCAGTACAACCGCTAGCCTGGGGTCTTTAAAGGTCGACCAACAAGCGGAGAGAAGGAAACTCTCCCTCAATTCCTCCGTTCCATTTGAGAAAGAGGGAGACCCTCCTCCTCTCTACCGGGAGTAGTTCAGAAATCCGCTTGTGTTTGGGAGGAGGGGAAGAGGCAGAGGAATGAAGAGGAACTGGGACGGTTTTCCCAGGTTGAAGACGATTCTGGTCGGCTTAACGTGCACCTGCAGCAGGATACACGCCAAAGGCGGTACGATGCTCATCCAGATCGAAACGGGCAGGGGTGGGGATTGAACCCAGGATCTCTGGGTTCTGCAGCGCGAGCTACTAAAGAAAGAGCTTATTGGAGCTTTCGGTGATGTTAAGATCATACAAATATGTTGATTAGATAACACAGCACAGCTTGCTGAACCTCGTCAAATATCTGTCGCAGAGAGGCGGTTTGACGATTAAAAATACAAAAACATTAAGGATCCTATGACCTAGACGGCTTAGTTATTGTAACAAAGCATATCTTGAGAGCGTTCCCAAAGCGTTATATTGATGTACCGTAAAAAGTAGGGAAAAGGGATTGAGTGAAATATGGCACCCTCGATAAGCTGGAAAAACGTCAGTTTCCACCTTGACCGCTTCAACCGGTCCGTAACTTGAGAACAAAAAATCCGATGAACTTGCAGTTTGCGTCTTCTTTTATTATAGGAATTGCCCGAGAACATGTGTGTTTTTGAGAAAAATAAAAAATTCGACCCAGAATTTGTGTTTGAGTTGAGGATGAAATCACCCATATATAGGGGTATATATATTATGTAACCCATTCCTGCAATGATGCCTCACGGTGATGCAGTCTTTTCTGTAAATAAATAAAAAAATACTCATCTTTGCTGCTCAAACTGATATGATCTTTATTAATTTTGCCAAAGCATTTGACACTGTTCCCCATCATTGCCCTCTCTGCCTATTGAGACTGCAGGTTGACCCATCAGTTTTAAATTGGATATTCTATTGTTTTTTTTAAGACAGAAAGCAAGCAGTCGACCAAATCAGTCAGTATCATTTCCAACTACGTGCACTCTGGGTCACCCCAAGGCAGTGTCCTCATGAGCCCTCTGCTATTCTGATTCATATAGTATATTAGTTCTCACCTCCATAAAATCCACAGTTAGAGCTTGATGACTTGATTAATGACAAAATAACAGTGCACAATGATTACAATATTCTTCGAGGCAATCTAGATACAATATCTTCTGAGTTTGCTCCTGTGCAGATCTGAATGCTATTAACACAAATTCAAACAAATTGCCGTAGCTAAATACTCCACTATATGCTTACTTATGGGTATATTCCACCTGGTCACTTTCGGCGCTCCGATCATCCGAGTCGGAGCTACCAGATCCCGGAGCGCCTCCGCATCGGAGCGAGAAGATGGCGCAGCCCATGCCGAGCTGACTCCTCAACTTTCCAGAGTGACAAGCTCGAGCGGATAGAGGGCGGCCCTGCGCCGCTGAGAGGCGGCGCGAGCCGCCTCGCCTGGCGGAACTTTTGACTTCTCGGATTCCAAAGAGGTTCAGCAGTGTTCAGTCATCCATCCATCCATCAATCCTTGAAAAATGGCAGCCACCAACGCGGGCGCTGATAAGGTCGCCGCAAGCCAGCCGTGCCAAGCGGAAGTTCCTGCGAAAACTGTCTGAAAAGAACAACATTACAGCTTGGAAACTTCTACGTACCTTTGTTCTCACTGCTTTGTTCGGTAAGGTTAGGTTCGCACTATAGAAACATAGGCCTTGACCTTGTGCCTGCCGTGCAAGGCCAGCGTCAAACTACTTCGGCAAACTTACGCTTCGTAAACTTCGGCCCTCGTCGTCGTCGTCGAGCTGCTGGTGGTGTCGCTGTCTGCTGGCTTGGCCAGCTTTCTCTGATGGTTGCCACCCTAACATTAAGCGTCTTAGTTTCGACGACATTTCACCTCAATTCGGGGAGCACAACACAACGCGGTGACGGCGTCAAACCTGACGGCTGTTTTTCGCAGCTCTGCTTTGTGCGGAGTAAGCTGCGTTTTCAGCCGTCCGCTTCCGACACTAAAAGCAGAAATGGCGGAGACTGGCTGGAGTCACGATCGGCGAGTGCGGCAGCCAGATCTCTCGCGCGCTCCCGCCAAAGTCAGAGCGCCTCATACACCGCTCCGGTCGAGGAGGGCCGGCACCGGTGGGCTTCGAGAGGGCTGTGAAAAAAACCAGCCGAATATACGCGGAGCGCGCTGACAACCGGCCAGCCCGAATGACACACCGGCTTTTCAGGCGCTCCCAGAGGCTGAAAAGCGACCAGCGAGAATGTGCGGCCATTGAAGTACTCATTACTCTGCGCGACTGGAGCACGCATTGCTCATCATAGAAGTATCTGGACTTGTGTTTCATGGACACACCTGTCTTGGACACATAGAACAGACACAGATAGTATATGTACTGGGCAGCATCTTGGTCTTCTGAGACAAACGTATTTTGCCCCACTTGAACAACACTGCTTGCATGCAGATAATAGTCCTCCCACATTACAGTATGCAAGCCTGTCTGAACCCCATCAAGATTACGTGTCTATAATCTGCTTATAACAAAGCAGCTTGATTCACCTGCAATCACTGCTCACCTCAAGCTAGTATCTCTGCGTTAAAAATTAAAATCCACCTCACTCGGGACTTGTGTTTCACTGCATCATTGCGTGGGCGCGAGTTGCCTCAATGGTGTATTGCTTTTGTGTTCTGTTATCAGCTCTTGTCACTTTTGCTCTCTGGTGTTTCCTTGTTGGTGTCTTCTGTCTTTTTTACTGTTTACTGATAAGATATCTGTGTTATTTGTTGGGAATTCCCTGTCACGAATGTATCA
Organism: Ixodes ricinus; assembly: GCA_037355805.1. Lineage (NCBI taxonomy): Eukaryota > Metazoa > Arthropoda > Arachnida > Ixodida > Ixodidae > Ixodes > Ixodes ricinus. The sequence continues at coordinate 12,693 of JAZHYW010009024.1, forward strand.
CTCCTTCAGTCACGTACGCATCCTCACGTCGCATAACGCATCCTCGGAGGAGGCCTTCAGCTGAATCATTCAGTAAATGAAAATGTGATTTTTTTCATCATCCGTTTCTAAAGGTTTTCAGAACTTCGAACACCTCAGAAATTAGCTCTAAAGCTGCGTAAAACTCTACGTAATCAAGAGCGAAATTCTAAAGGGCAGAGGCATAAGAAAAGTAGATAAAAGTATTACTGACAACCACTTGGAACAGCGGTCGGATTCGCTCCTTTGAACGTGGCAGAATGCACCTCACGGAGGTCTGGTCTTTTTTTGGAGATGGACACTTGCCAGTAAGTCTGACCCCCTCTCTGGTTTATGAATGCCTCTTTGAGTCATTAGCGAAGCTCCTCGGTACGATAGGTCTTTTTGTCATTCAGCCAGTTGTCTTTGGGGTTTCTAGCAACCAGTACTGAGGAAAAAGCTGCTACTTATAGTTATTTCAAAACTTGTCTCATCCATTATTTTTAGAAATTTTTATCTGCTTTGGATAATGAGCTTGCTTGGAAGGGGCTGAGCAAGACTAGAAAGAAAGTCAAGCCCAGAACAACAATGTACCAAAGTTTGTAAGGCCTGAATTTGGATCCATTACGACCCTGATTTAAGGCGAAAATATGTTCGTAGAGGATCAAGTTCATGGTCATGTTGAAAACCTCTACTACAGTATACTGAATTTCGTGATCAGTTGAGCACAAAGCAATGGATCTGTAGTTCAGGTGCTTGTGGTACCTGGCATATCTTTCACAGTAAACCTAATTGAGCTTTTATTTGTGTGTGTGTGTGTGTGTGTGTGTGTGTGTGTGTGGGGGGGGGGGGGAGGGGAGGGAGGGGAGGGAGGGAGGGAGGAGGAGAGAGAAGAGAGAGAGAGAAATAACCTCCACCAGAGCTGATACAATTGTTTACTTTTTTCCCCCGTGAGCATGCATGCGATTCGTTCAATTTGTTCCGCAAGCCCGGCATGTCCTGCATATTTTATTAGTGAGAGAAGGCAGGAACGGGGCAGGTGCAACAACAAAAGTAAAAGGGGTTAGTAGCAGCCTCGAATATTCCTTGTTTGTTTGGCTTTTTTCTTTCTATGTTTGCCTCGCATGTCTGTTGCTTCCAGAAATAAGAAAAAAACAGTGCGTGAATGTGAAAGGGGAAAACACACACTGCACTCTGTTTGCATTCTCTGTTTGTCTTTTGATCTCGTTCTGGTTTCGAACCTGTACAGAGTTGCGCTACGCTGACTGCATTGATAGGCTAGGAACTCTCGCTTTGAAGCAAACTTGAAAGTAAGGGATCCTCTGAACAATAATGTTGGATCACTACATGAATGTTGTGAAAACTTGGCAACTAACTAGAAAGGGGTAAGTGGTATTTGGCCAATCTCCTCCTTTTTGAACTTTGGTTCCAACAAAAACACTGATTTCGCACATAATTCCCTTGCCAAAAGGGCCTTTAGGGAATCAATAAATAAAATCGGAGAAGCTTGAGACTTGTGCCACAGTGCACTTGCATTTTCTCGCTGTCGTTTTCCATCTGTGAAGCAAAATGTTGTAACAAACTGGAACTTTGCAAATGTCTCTCGCCCATTAAAGGGGTACTCCGGCAATTTTTTGAGCTACCCCAGCTAACTATATTCTTTAAATCACCGAACTTTACTCTTTCCGGCATGCTATTTAGTATCGCTGAAATTCAGAATAGTTATTATGAAATTGGCAATGGAAAATGATGCCGAAATACCAAGATTCAAAATAACCACACTTTTCAAGGCCATTTGTGCAGTTCGCACAAACTGCACTAATGCAGTTTCTGCAGGTGAGTTACGCCGCCAGGGGACATAGTACAGGGGGTTAATCGTAACAATCTGTTGGCTAATTAGCTAAAATATGTTAATTATTGTTTTAAGTATTGAAAATAAATTAGAAGCTTGTTGAGCATCATCGAAAGCCACTAAATCAGTCAATATTGAAAGACTTGAAGTGTATGGGAACCATTGTGGAGGCCCTAATGTTACCAATCGTGAAGCAGGTACAAGGCTGAAGTGAATAAATGCGGATGATAAAGAGACGGAAAAACTGCAGAGGCACGTTATCGCACCGGTAGCCTCGCTTCTACTGTCCGAGTGGAAACTTCAGCATTTTACCATGCTTCCCACGTGCTCCAAGTCTTTCTAATATTGACTCATTTAGTGGATTCAATGACACTCAACAAGTTTCTAATTAGAACTATATGTTCATTTTCAATAATTAAAATGTTAATTAACATAATTTACTTAAAGGTGCACTAAAGACACTTTCTGAAATCGTCTGTTCTTGGTGATAACTTATCTTACAGGCTCCAAGCATCCTAGAAGTCCAAAAATATGCTCGTGCGACGTTTATTTCCCTACTAAAAATGTGATCAAAGTTTGTGCCACGCCCCTTTCTGTGCGGGAAAAATCTGGAGCACAGAATTCAGCTGAAGCGCCGGGCAGCATGACGACGGATGATGCGTCAGCCAGTCGAAGCCGCTCTCTCGGAAAGATGGCTCGCAGTTGGCTGACGCGTGCCCATCGTCACGCCCGCTGGCGCTCCGGCTGGATTCTGTGCTCCAGATTTTTCCACTCAGAAAGGGGAGGTGGCACAAACTTTGATCACACTTTTAGTAGGGAAATAGACGTTGCACGAGCATAATTTTCGATTTCTGGGATGCTAAGATCCCGTGGAGTGAGTTACCACGAAGAACAGACCATCTCAGAAACGTCTTTAGTGCACCTTAATTTGCCGACTGATCGTTACGATTAGACCCTATATTGTGTCCCTCTGGCCGTATAACTCACCTGCACAAACCGCACTGTGTAGCTTTCACTGCTTTTAATGCGGCAGCATTAACTGTCCCATGGAGCCGAGCTGACGTCATCAGCTTCAAACGCCCCAGCTATGAAACCATGCTAAAAGCCTGACAGAGCTTGAGTAAAGCTGATGGATTTCGGCTTCGGTCCCATTGGCTGAGCGCACGTCGACGAGAATCCCATTGGCCACTGCGCGTCAGTTTCCAGCGACTCACTCACCCCATGGCGCTGCGTGTCCGTCAGCGTGCCGTTAACACGGAGCGTCCAAGGTCAGCGCGCCGAGGAAGAGCGTGCGCGCTGACCGGCAACGAAAAATATGCAGTAGACGAAATAAGGCAGCGGACGAGACGGCTTGCATGCTTTCGAATTCACAACTCATAAGAAGTGCATAGGTGTACCTCGAGACTTTTTTTAAACAAATATGTTAAGGTTAAAAATTAACACCCTGTATATACATAGCAGCTATAGGACCAGCTCTAGCGCTTTTGTGTCGGAGACTGGGATGTAGCCCCGATGGAAGCATACAGTTGCCACTTGCATGCAGAGCTTGCTATTGGCGACTGCTATTGGAGCAGGGACTTTTCTCAGTGTGCGTTTGGTGGCAGCAAAGCAGACTGTGCATACTACTAAGGCTCTTGCTGGAGGGTTTTGTGTACCACGAAAGCAACGGAGAAGCAACAGTTGCGGGCACACTAAGAGGAAAAGGGAGGGTCAGGGACACGGCTGTCAAATGATAGTAGAGTCAGGGAGCCAGTTGCCATTACACAGTGGCCAGCTGGAAGTTCAAGCTACGTTTCCCGGTCAATCCGCTCAGTGCGGAGTGTAATGTATGCGACCAACTGCAGTTTTGGGCGGATGTGAGCAAGGGCCTTTGAGAAATGCCTAAGAGACTGCCAACTTTTTTATTGTGGCTACGAAACTGTCGCTCGAGCGTTCCGACGGCGATTAAACGCGGGGATTAAGAGTTTGGAAATGTGATGTGCTTGTCCCCTTGCAGGCTACGACAACGAGGACTGGTGCATCCGGGTGCCGTGCCTGCCTAATCCTGAGACGTTGGACCTGTCGCCAGAGCTCATTCAGGAGACCCTTAACTACTTCGGTGAGTGGAAACCTTTTCGGGAGTGCGAGGAATCGGCAGTGCATTGTTCGGAGTCCCATGGTGACTTCCATGCTCTGCTGGGAGTGGTCTGGGGCCCCATCTGGGAGTGCATTGGAGGATTGTGGTGATGGTAGAGAAAATGGATGCAACTAATCACTGATGTGAGGTAGCCTCGTTTTATTATCCTGTAGAGAAGAGACATCGTGCATAACTGTGGCATTTCTCCCGTGTATGACAGAAAAGAGTTTTATTGCTTTACTCGATCGATGTGTAATGGCTTCGTGGATTCTAAAATACGTCTTTGTAAACCACAGAAGGTCTGCGAACCCCATTTGGGAACCACTGCTTTAGTGATTACATCGACCCCCATCGGTTGACCTTGGCAGTGGGGGTCGCAGTCAAAGCAAGGAAAGTATTTAGTTGTTGATCTTCCACAAATGGTTGAAGGTTGAAGTACAGTCCACTCAGCGATGCGATTGCTGCGCCATTTGTGCCAAACTGCTATATGGTTCTTGCCCTGCTACATCCTGCTACATTTCACCAAAATGTGAGAAATTTGCACCATCATTACACCAAAAGCTCAGACATTTCACTTTACGAACACAAAAGCTGTTGGTTAATGTTTCGCTATAACTGCCGGATTGTTATGGTAAGTTTGTGCGAATTTTCAGAACTTTCGGCTCTTGTTTAGAATAATGTGCGATTTTATTTTACCTTCATATCAAATGCGTGTCTGTGCTTGGAAGTTGCCTGAAATTTCTTCTTGTTCATGGTCTGTTCGGGTGGTTTGTTGAGCTCCTCTAAGTGCACTGGTCTGTTGGGGTGGAATGGTGCACTCCCGCGCATCAAGTATTTGAAGAAAAAAATGTCACTAGAAAAAACAGAACTTGGTGAATGCTAATTTGACAACATCTAGCTTGCAATAAAATTTGCAAACTAAAACTATGGTTAGACTGTATGATAAACTGCAATATCCTGACATGTTGCGTGCATCATTAATCATGCTTTATTTTTTTTTTTAAGGGGACATGCTTTGTTGAGAATATTCTTTTTTAATTTTGAAGCTAGGAGGCTGAAATTTGCACAGTTAGTACATATTGAGCTCCTCTTTTCATATATGT
>JAZHYW010009025.1:0-26274 GCA_037355805.1 Ixodes ricinus
GCGAGCGCGTGTAATATTTTTTAAATATTTTTGTTATTCTCCGCACCTCCACGAGCGATCGAAGCAGACAAGGTTTCTTTTATTTGCCTTTCATCGCTTAATCTTGCTGTAAAGGTAGAAGAACCGGAGTCAGTGAATTGACGTGATCAACTACAATGCCTAGAAGGTGCTGTGTGAGGGACTGTCCCGGTATTTCAGCAACTGAAGAAGAGATCACACTGCATGCATTTCCGAGAGACATACATCGGCCGCATGTGCACCTAGTAAACAAGTTCTACTCATGTTCTAGACAAAATACGTACGTTGTGCTCGACGTTTACTTGTACTTGGTACACAGACCAGTTCGTATTCTTTAGACGGCAGACATCTTTAGCCTGGAGAGTATCCGATGATTCAACGACCTCGGTGTCTGAACCTTCAGCAATGCGATCGGGCGTGTCGTATGCTAGCAATCCTAATTTCTGCGAGCATTCTAAACATTTTTTTTCAAATCTTGATAGCTTGTTTTGCGTTCAGTATAGCTCTATCATCAGACTAACGACATGCACTCGTACACTGGCTTGTACTCGCAACGCTTTCATCATTGACCTCCATCACGTCGATCCACTGACTCTTCGTCCTCATATTTTACAGCACGCAAACTAACCAACGGTGCAGCGGTAAAGAGCTAGTGGAACTGAAACTTCGTTTTCTAGAATCGCTCGTACAAAGAGCAGAATAAAAAAAAAATCTTAGGCACGGTCGCGGAGAGCACGAGGAGGGAAACTCACGTGACTTCCGGTGAACCTACTTTTAGTGACGTAGGTCGATGCCTCCCTTCTGACCGCCCCGACACCTTGCGGTACACTGTTACGTCACAGTGCACGGCGGGAACTTTGAATTGGGCCTCGTATTTCTATTTTTTATAAAAAAAAACTACGCAACTCTATAGTGAAACAATATTTTTTGTAATGTCCTGATATTCCATTTCAACGCCTAGCATGAAAAAAAAAACTTTTTTTTTTGGCGTGTCAGAGGCCCTTTAAGAAGGAGTGAATATGGCTCGAAAGTATATATGGCTCGAAAGTATATGCTATGAACGTTGCCCACGTGTTGATGTTAGTGAGATTGGTATGTAATTGTTAACGAAGGTAGCTTTCCCAGGCTTCAAAATAGGCACAACTTTACCAATCTTCCAGTCATTGGGTAATGAACCTGAAGACAGGGATCTTTCAAAAACGATAATAATATAATGGGACAGAGACTCGGCATATCGTTGAAAAAACGCACTTGGTATTTTATCGTATCCGGTTGCTTTCTTACAGTCTAGGTGAAGCAACAGATCTAAAATTCCTTCCCGAGACAACTGTACATCAGGGATGGCGGGCACGTCTTTCAATTGGTTAAACGCAGGCGTCATTCCGTCGCTTGAATATGATTGCGGGGCCCCTTTAACGCCTCTTCGCCGCACAGCACGCCACCTGCGACGGTAGCTGACACGATTAGGTCCAAAGAAAGAACTGAGTTTTCTGCCGCTTCCGTCCGTCTTTCCGGCTGCAAGGGAAGAAACGGCGGGTATCGTGTAATAATCGGAGGTGTTGCCAGCGCGTAGCAATAACAGGCCCGTTGTGCCCTTTGTACCCGAGGGCGGCTCGAAACGCGATGCCATAATACGGTCGGCATCACTTGACGTGGACTTCTCCTAAAAGGGAAACACGATCGATAATATCGCCACCAAATCTAGCTGTCACGCATACTGCGGTGAAAAGCGGAACTATTCAGCGACGCAAGAATGTGCCGTTTCAAAGCCGATTTAAACACAAACGAGGCGTGAGCCTCCAACTGCGCGCGTTCGTTAACACCACATCGCCTCGTCGTATGAGATTGCCCGTTCACTGGGCTTTTGTGTTGCTGTCTACATCTGTCCTGACGTCGAGAAGAGAGAGTGATTGCGATGTGTACGTAAGAAACAGCTAGCTTAATAGTGGCTGCTCTTACCTGGCAGCGCTAAGCATTTGCTGATAGCAAAACAGTGGAAGACCACAGGAAGACACAGCCGCGCTAAACGGTCGAAATAGAAAAAGCCATTAATCAACTAGAGTAGAAAAAAGCTTCTTCCCAACCAGATGTACCCGACAACTCGAGGTCCTTGTCTACCTGCGTGCGCGCACCGTGACACCGTCGCACGCTTTGCCGGGCTCAACGGTGGCGTGCTGTGCAGAGAAGAAGCGCAAGCAAAGACGCCAGGCAGCGGCGCGAAAGCTCAACTTCAAAATGTTTTTTTCCTCTTTAAAACAAAATTATTTTAATTAAACTTTCAAGACCAAAAGGAAATAAACTCTTTTGTAGAAGTCACCATGTTACGTATTTTTCTTTGGGCCATCTCAAGGCAGAATTGACGGCTTTTTAAAGGGGCCCTGCAGTCATATTTAAGCCTCTACCCTTTTTGCGGTTTCCACGTCTCTTGGGGTTCGGGCAAGCCAGCGGGCACGGAGAGAGTAACTAAATATCAGTGCGTCATATTTTAACCGGACGACGCGGAAACCTCCTCCACCAACGAGGGCGACCCGCGGTACCGAAAGCGCGCAAAATATGACGTCTTAGGTCCTGGCCTTACTACTGGTCAGAGGCTCAGAGCCACTAAAAGCTTTATTTTTTAGTCGAGATACAAAATATAAGTGTCGCGAACCGTTTCAATTATGTATGAAAGTAGTTTTTGTTCAGTATTTTAGATCAGAAAAGAAACAAATGCAGTTTATAAAGTACGAAAACAAGAAATGACCCGTCGACATACCCGCCACCAAGCGGCGGAAAAAACGGCGCATACTAGAAAGGGCTAGTGGGATGATGCGCCGACGAACGGCGAGCGTACAAAGGTCCCGGAGCGTAGAAAGGCCATTTGGCGGTATGGCAGCGCGCAGTGGCTCCCGTTCTGTACTGATCTTTACCCCGTGTTTGCTGTCGTTTGTGGCCAATGAAGTGTTATGCCGAAATAGTCTTTAATCGCGCAGCAAATGCAATGCGAGCCACCCTGGCCGCCTGCTTTATACAGCCTATCCAACACACGGTTTAGTGGCGCCCTCTCGAGCCGTCGACACGGAGTGCGGCAGCCGTGAGCGCTTGATGAGCTCACTATCCCTCCTCTAGTTCACGGCAACTCAAGCCAGGACCTACGACGTCATGAAGGCGGTTATTTTTTGCTTGTTTTTGTAATTCTAATTTGCCTATAACTTTTAAAATAAAGCGAATTTCGCGAAAATAAAAGTTTCACGAAGTTACTACATTCAGTGCGCTTAGGTTCGGTGCAAATTAAAAACCACTCAAAAAGTTGTTGCAGGGCCCAAACAAATTGAGATTTTTGCACAAATTGAGATTTTTTTTTGCAAGATATTTAGTTGTACTGCCTGAAACCTTTTTTGTGTACAGTATACCTACAGGGCTGTCAATAAGAGTATTTACAGTCGCATGCAGCGAAGCCATAGTTTGTAACAAAACTAAAAATATGCTAAAAAGCTCATATATTCCTTATTTTTTAAAACTGCTTCGAGCATACCAAGTTCCATGACCATGATCCTTATTACATAGCAATCCAAATACCGTATGGTTTTTAGGCTAAAATATTCCAGTGTTCCGTAAAAAAATCTTACTTTTCATCTATTATTAAATGACTCCAAGTTCCACTCCTTTTTACGAGTTCAAACCGCCATCACCCCATGAAGTTTGTTTTTCATCAAAAAATATGTTAGAGAGGCATCACAAACGTTACGGTGAAGAGCCATCCATTTTATTTTAGGAATCGGAGGTGGCCGTGGGACCTTTGGCATGGCATGGAGAAGTCCTGGTCACTTCATACCGCTCGTCGTTTAGGCATCGCGTTTCGAGCCGCCCTCGGGTACAAAGGGCACAACGGGCCTGCTATTGCTACGCGCTGCCGGCACCTCCGATTATTACACGATACCCGCCGTTTCTTCCCTTGCAGCCGGAAAGACGGACAAGGGGAAGCGGCAGTAAACTCCGTTCTTTCTTTGGATCTAATCGCGTTAGCTATCGTCGCAGGTGGCGTGCTGTGCGGCGAAGAGGCGTTAAGAAGCGACGTGGGTTGTGGTGCGAGAGCTCAACTTCAAAAATTGTTTTCTCGCTTTAAACAAAAATTACTCTGATTAAACTTTCAGAATCAAAAGATTATCGATTGTTCTTCCAAACCCACCCTATTTTGTATTTTTACTTGGGCCACCTCATGGTGAAATGAACGGCTGTTTATGCGTCAAAACGCACTTTTGTGCAACTTCAGGATTTTTGTTTACTAGGAGATATGTCATTGAGCGGTTTTCAACATTTTTTATAGATTATATACCTGCAGGGCAGCCCGTAAAAAGTTTTATTAAGTTCCGGGAGCAATTAGATATTTTTTGATAAAATAACAAACATGTTAAAATTTTCAATTTTAAAAAAAAATATTTAAATTAAACACAACTTTACAAGCCCAACCACGTTGTAAGTCGAAAGCCGTGCAAATTTAAGAAAAATATTGTTGGGTGTTTCACTGAAAATCTGATTTTTCATCAATTATTGAGTGATGCCTAGTTTCACGCTGTTTCTAAAAGTTTAAACCACGCTCACGTCATGAAAAAAAAATTTTCGCCAAAAATATTTTAGGGCATGGCTACGGACATTGTGGCAAAAGGCCATGAATTTTTTTTTAGAAATCGGAAGGGGTCGAGCGCAACGTCTGGGACGTTTGACATGGAATGACCCAAAGTCATTCAGTTTATTCCCAAATTCTAATCCCCTTCCCGGTGGCCGATAAACAGCGCCTAAAATGTAATCACCATGGCCAAACTTATCTTGCACCATTTATTTTCTATGAGTGGAGCGCCTTCTAATTCCGTGCAATCTAAACAATCCTTGATAACTATGGGGACGCCGCCCCCTTCACTTTCTTCTTGATCCTTTCTATGAAGTTTATATCCGGGTGGGATGATTTCACAATTAAAAACTGATGAGTTCAGCCACGTTGCAGTGACAATGACAGCATGCGGATTATGTTCAATCAAGATATGTTCACGTTCAACGACTTTATTTACCGCGCTTCTGGCATTCACATTGAGAACTATGAAATCTTTATTGCCGTTCGACATGACTGCTTTCCTAGCATAATGTTGCGGCTCGTATGGGGCACGCGGGGGCAACTGTACTCTCTCATCGTTTTCTTCATCCCAGGCGTACATTACGTCCCCGATCTTTAATTTGTCATACAATATTCTTGCCCTCTCTCCCTTATCTGTTATCCTTAGCACTCTCCCCTTTTTCCGTACGTTCCTGACAGAGTAGGGAAAGGTCCTCGTTAATAAAAAAATGGTTGATCTTTTTAACTTCCGGGCATTTCTATGTACTTTTTTTTTCATGAAGTTACTAAATTTGAGGATATTGGGACGCATTCGGTTAGACCATTTACCTAGCTTTTAACATGAACTGCTAACCTATCGGAGAACACTTTATTGGTTACACTCTTAATTAAATTGTCTTCAGTTTCGTTGTCCATCTCCCGGATTCCATAAACTATAAGGTTATTACCTCTACTTCTGTTTTCCACATCATCTTTTTTTTTTACTTTGTGTATTTTGTGTCCAGTTGTGCGTACTTTTGCTTGAATGTACTTTTTCTTTTTGTATCCGTCCGTTGTATGCCAAGCGGGGGCCAAGGCCTTGTCAGGCTTGACGTCTTTTGCCTTAGGTCCCCTCTGCAGAAGAATTTCGCAGGTATAAAGAAATTAAATTAAAAGAAATTAAGATTATTCCCGAGCTGCCATTTACTGCTCCAGCTAATTTAGTTTTAAGTAACTTCGTCCACTGCGTCGTCACGCTGATGGAACCCATGTAAAGGTGATAACTACTCAAGAGAGCTGACATAAAAATACAAGCTTATAGAGCCGTCCATATACATTTTCCCGCAATACAGAAGTATCCTTGCTAAATGTCCAGTTAAAACACACACACATATATGTGTGTCGAGACCGGTTATAACGAAGTCAACGGGAATCGGAAATCGCTTCGCTATATCCGCTTCTTCATTATATGTGAGCTCATACAAATAACATGAAGCACATGTTTATCGAGCCTGCAGAAAGCGGTCGAGGCTTCCCTGCACACGTCCTCTGCCTCTGCGCGTCCTCTGCTCGCCAACTGCGAGCTCTGATCTAAAAAGATCTTGCTACGTACGGACCTGTCGACAGCTGCGACAGCCCCGCAGAGGACGCCGGCGGTGGACGGCATTCTTTACGTTTATGCGCACTCCGTCGAGGATGGCATGCTTTTGATTCAAAGAGATTGCCTTCGTCTTCCGCGTCGAGGTGCCGGCGGTGCCGGGACTCTCCATCGTTGAGTAGCGATGATTCGCCGAATCAGTGCTTGAGCGAAAAAATTTCGCGCAAGAGCGACCTCTTTGACCAGACGCCGACACGGATCACGAAGCAAACAAAGAAGCGCGCACGGCATCGAGCTCGCGCTCAAGCTTGTCTGTCGTCGGTATAGAGAGCTAGATTTAAGAGATGGGGCAACTGCTCTATCGGGGTCACGTGGTTTGTGGGCTGCATTTCCTAAAACAGGCTGCAGCATGCTAGGAGTCAGAACTCAAAAGCGTTCACTTTCTGCAAACGTGTCCGCCTCTCTACCTAGTTCCTGGCCACACTGGGCACACAACAATCAAATGCAAAACGTTGTCGCCGCCCCTATCGGCATGCCACGACGGCTTCTCCGCATCGATGCGGTAAACCGCTTCCCAGATAAGGAGCTGGAGAGCAGGCAAGCGTTCAAGAGGCTGCCGCCGGCGGCTTACGCCAGCATCTTCGGCAGCCCGTTCTTGGTGGCCTCTTGTACGGCAGCAAAGTGCGGCGGTCGCTTAAGAAGTTCGCTGTGGCTAGCGTTACGTCCGGACGGAGCACTGAAAAGCGTATGCCTAGCACTCCCCCCGCCCTCCTCTCTCCCCGTGAACCTAGGGAAGGCGGAGATTCGGACGTAGCGTTTACGTCGGACGTAACGCTAGTCACTTCGAAAAACGCTTCCGAATTTTGTTCTTTTTTGTTTGTTTTTTTTAGTATCGCATAATTTTTTTTTTTTTTGCTTAAAACAGACACAAATGTTTTGAAGAGTGCGAACGAGAGGTAAATCGTGATCGCTTCACTGCAGCCGCTATTTTGTCATAACATCGACTTCGTTATAACTGGTCTTGATATATATCGGTGGTTTCATCTCAAATCGTGCAGGCAAAAAGGGTCGAATCTTTTAATTTCGCTGAAAAAGATATATGTTATGGCGTCGTCTCTAAAAACGCAGTAGCCACAAACCGCAAGTCCGTCGGATTTTTTGTTCTCGACTTACGAATTTTAAAAGAGGCCGCGGCGGGAAAGCAGTGTTTTTCACATCCGTCGTGGGTCGGATGTTTCGCTCGATCTCCCGTCGTGGATTTTCAGTCCACATTATATTAACTTTTTTCAAGCACTCTGTGGGCACAGGTAAAACGCTCTAATACCATGAAATAATTTTAGGCGTTTTGCTTTTTTTCTGTAAAAATGTCAAAGACGCCCCCTCGGTCAATTGTTGACGAACTTTGACAATTAAATACTGGCGATCTACTTGGGTTACATCAATATTTTTTATGTCTATGGAGAGCCCAAAACACGCTCTTTATAGATATTATAAAATGATATAGCTGTATTAAATATCCTTTGCGGGACGTTTACGTTAATGTTATGCGAAAACCAAAAAGTACCAACTTTAAGATCGATTTTCTAAAAAAAAACATATTTTTACTTTTTTTATTTTTTGTTAAAATGTAGATATGATAGTTGTCTACTCGAAAAGCAAGTCGAGAAAGTGTATATTTTGTTTGTATGTTCTATATTTAAGCCTCAATATCGGAAAAAGACGTCTTCGTTTTGCAAGACCTAAGTCAGACAAAAAAAAAACACGTGCGCTTCTATGAATTGTAAAAAGTTTTCTTGAATTTTTGTCTGCGTTTTGTAATCAATTATAAACGCATTTTGTGGTATTGAATAGTTATTTATGTTTTGAAAAGAGCGGGAAACCACGAGAAACATATCCAATCAAATCAGCAGGCCTAGTAGACCTTCAATATCGAAGAGGCACAGACGTTGTATTTTTTCGATTTATAAAACTTTCACTGTAAACTAGCATGACTAGCTATTAGCTGTCATATTACTAAGACATAAAAAGTCACCACATCATTGATCTATTATATACAATTCTTTCCGAAAACCAAACGCTAGGGTTTGTTCACCGCACATCGCACTGATCACCAGGGAATGGCCTTTCACTTCCGTAATACACCAAAAGTGATGACACAAGAGAGCGATCTCGAGAACACACGGAGAAGATTGTCACGGAGAGAAGGGTGGGGAATAAAAATAAATAAATAAGAATAAAATTGCCCAACTCCGATCTTGGATCGACAATTGCGGTAAAAAAAAATAAAAGATTTAGGCTTCGAGCGGTGGCAAGGCGATAAGGTCCACGCGTGGTGGAGAGTCAGACAAAGGGAAGTCAACGACACGTAAAGGGAAAAGAAAAATGATTAAGGCAGAAAAACTCGAGCCGCACACGGCAAGAACAAAATCCAACTCCTCCGGGCATTCCCTAAACGGGACACAACCAAATGCGTGCGAACACGCTCTCTACAGCACCGTCGAGGCCGCGCCGCCATGGAGAAATAAACCCAGCAAGTAAACAATGCTAACAAACAGTTAGTAACGAAACATTAAAAAAAAAAAGAAGTTCAGCAGGAACCGCACCCGAGAAACAAAAAGTTCAGCGAGGGCGAAGAAACACACACGAACTAAGAACTCAAAAGTCTTAACTGACCGACGCCGAGTCCAGTCCCACGACACTGAAGCCTGGCAGGATGATGGCGTCCAGATGATGCTCGAAGCTATTCTTCACTCTGTTCCGCACATCCGTCGTGGCTGCGCGGAACAAAGTGAAGAGATAGCCTTCGAGCAGCGGTGCGCGTAGTGCTGCAACCGAGACGCAACATTGCCTCGAGCTTCATATCGGGAGGAGACTTTGAGGTAGTTTACTGCACGCAGTTACTCAAACTTTCTCTTTCCCTTCCCTTTTTCAAAAAGAACACGTCGGCCGACGGCGCTAACTTTCGTCTCGGGGAAGAATCCACTCTTCGTCAAACGGTTATAGTTGACAAGAGAGGCTGACTTCGACCCAACTAGTCTCGGGGCAGAATAGACACAAGTATATTTACCAACACGCTCGTTTTTGATGCTAGTCTCCGGGCTTTTGCTGTTTCCAAAAGAGATAACGCTTTGAGTCGCTATCGGTTCCGCGGAGGGAGGTAGAGCACATAATATTGAAAGAATAATACACGGGAGGACAAGCACAAGGACGACCACTTTGGCACAGAGCAACGTGGCATTTCTAGGATGGGGCGTTCGAAGCTTGGGCGAATACGCAGTATCGTTTCACGCGTGCACGGATGGCTGAGCCTTCAGAATTCTTCCACATCCCTAACGAAACCGGCCCATCTTCGTGTGCGTGCCTGCGCCGCCGGTTTTAGCTCGCACGCGGCGTTGCCTCTTTTGGCAGGCAGAACTGTTGTTGACCGTCGATATTGTGAGGCCATGGTGTTCTCATCCTCCAGGCAGCAGTTACTTTGCTTCCCTTTCCCGCAATACTCTGACTGACTGACTCCTCTGGGTGGCCGTCACTGTTCGCCGCGTCAACGACACATTCGTGCCATTTCACTCCTCGTGACACAGGGTGCGCTGCTCGCTTTACTGTCACGGGCCGTCCTATCTAACACAACGAGCGCGAAGGTCGTGGTCTCTTTTGAACTGCTCCACTGTAGCTTGCCGCCTGTAATAAAATTTAAATGATCAATAAATATATGAGGGTGGAACTACTGTATTTCATTTTTATGTGGGAGCTTTAAAAAATGCAAAAATATTTCCAAGTTTGTGAAGACGCGCAATTCGAAAGTCCTTTCAAGCTGTAAACGTTTTGTACGATATTGATGCTTAAATATAGAACATACAAACAAAATACACTTTCTCGACTTGCTTTTCCAGTAGACAACTATCATATCTACATTTTAAAAAATAAAAATAAAAAATGGGATTTTGAAAAATTTGATTTTAAAATTGGCACTTTTTGGTTTTCGCATATCATCAAAGTAAACGTCCCGCAAAGGATATTTGACACAGCTAAGTCATTTTATAATATCTATAAGAGTGGGTTTTGGCTCTCCATAGACATAAAAATATTGATGTAAGCCAAGTAGATCGCCAGTATTTAATTGTCAAATTTCGTCAACAATTGACCGAGGGGTCGTTTTTGACATTTTTACAGAAAAAAAGCAAAACGCTTAAAATTATTTCATGGTATTAGAGCGTCTTACCTATGCCCACAGAGTGCTTGAAAAAAGTTACTATAATGTGGACTGAAAATCCACGACGGGAGATCGAGCGAAACATCCGACCCACGACGGATGTGAAAAACACTGCCTTCCGCCGCGGGTCTTTTAAAATTCGCCGTCGAACAAAATGGACGAACTTGCGGTTTGTGGCTAATGCGTTTTCAGAGACGACGCTATAACATATATTTTTTTTTTCAGCGAAATTAAAAATTCGACCTTTTTTGCCTGCGATTTGAAGGATGCGACTCCCATATATACCGTATTTACCGCATAATGAACGCACTTTTTTCCGAAAAATCGAGGCAAAGTTGGGGGTGCGTTCATTACGCGAGGTAAAAAGTTTTGGCGTCCGTATTTACTCGCATAATGAACGGACCTTTATCCGGCAAAAATCGATCAGTAACTTCTTATCTCTTTGCGCGCGCGTGCGGCGACTCCAAAACCAGACTGCGATGTGCTAAAAAAAAAATGCCCCTCTCCATGTGCTTTTTTCTTGCTTCTGTGTTTGTTTGTCCGCCCCCCCCCCCCCCCGCCTCCGCTCTCGCAAGTTGTTTTGTTTGCCCACGCTTTCGCGACCTCAGCGTGCCAGGCCCCGCCGCTTCTCTTTCCTGTCTTCTTGCGTAACTCGCGACCAACCTGCGCTGTGCAAAAAAAGACAACAAAAAAGCAAAACAAACTCTTTTTTTTTTGTTTTCTCTTGGTTCCCGTGGAATTTTTTTTTTTCGCCGCCTTTCACAGGTTGTTTTGTTTCGCTTTGCTTAGGCTAGAGGCTTCTCCGCTTCTCTTTCTTAACTTCCCTTGCGCGTGACGCGCAACAAAATCCAAACTGCGCCGTGCAAAAAAAAAAGAAAATTTCTGTCTTTTTTTTGTTTCTGTTTGGATCTTTTTCTTTTTTTTTTTTTTTTTTAACGCGTTTCACAAGGCGCTTTGTTCGGCTCACGCTGTCACTACGCGATTCTGCGACCTCGCTGCACCAGGATGAGAAAGTGCGTTCATTTCGCGCGCGTGGAGGAGAGGGGTCAAAATTTTGAAGCGTCCGAGCTAAGGTGCGCTGGCTTACGCGAGGAAAAAAAGTCGAAATTTTGGGAGCCGACTTGGGGGTGCGTTTGTGTGCGAGTATTAGTATATATATATATATATATATATATATAGGGTGTTTCACGAAAGGTGGACAAATTCGATATTGCGAAAACTACGCGTCGCAACAAAAAGAGGCTCGTGTCTTTTTGGTCCTGGGCCAGGGGCCTATTTGGAAAAATTATTAAAAGTCCGAGATAATTAAATTGTTAATTATATTTGCGTAATTAACTTTTTAATATTGTGTTTAGGGCATAGTTTCAATTAGAAAATTGCTCAGCGTCATCGAAAAACACTAAATCAACAAATTGCAGAACGATAGAAGGCACGGGAAGCATTTTACGGCTTTCTGAAAAACCGTACAAATTCGACGGGTTTTTAAGTTTCGGTGTGTTATCGGAGCGCATCTCGCCCCGGCAGCACCGCGCCCCGTGGATATATATATATATATATTAGACAGTTATAACGAAGTCCGTTATATATGTATATAAACAGACCTTCGTGTTATATATATACAACACGGGCACTTCACGTTATCGTACGTGGTCTCCGAAGAGGAAATAAACGAACATATGCAAATGAGTAAACCGTGCTTAATCCAATGAATCAAAGTTTTTCAGGAACCCGCCGGTCGGGTGTGCTAACCACTACACCACTTCCCCTTGACTTTCTGGCGTTTCCTATCTGTTATGCACAAAGAAACGAAATGTATCCAATCGGAGGTGTTCCGTCGTACCGCGTTCCACGCGGCGGCGTGCGTTTTCAGAACACCTCTGATTGGATACATTTCGTTGCCTTGTGCGTGGTGATGGACGCCATATAATATATATATATATATATATATATATATATATATATATATACACAACGGGCATGGTGGCGGGAGGCCGAAGGCGTGGGTATGTAACTGAGAAGAAAAAAACCTTGGTGAAAACAGCAACAACGGACGGTTTATTCTTCGACGTTTCGGCAGGAGTCCGAAACGTCAGGAAGGCCGGAGTCCGGCCTTCCTGACGAAGGCCAGACTCCGACCGAAACGTCGAAGAATAAACTGTCCGTTGTTGCTGTTTTCTACCAAGGTTTTTTTTTTTTCTCAGTTATATGTATACACACACGCACGCGACGCGCACGCGCGCGCACACACACACACACACACACACACGCGCGCGCGCACACACACACACACACACACACTGTGCGCAACGTCCTGCTCTGGATGAGCGTTTTCCCTTAGCACGCGGCTGTGCCGCGTCGAAGCAAGATACGCAAAATCCCGATGCCTACTCCGAGATTCCCGCTTCACCGCAGTGCACCAGTCCGCGGTGAGAAGCGCACTCAACGAAGCTAGCTAACCCGCGAACCCACCAGAACAGACCACGAACATGAGAAATGTCGCGCGACATCCGAGCACTGTCAGCGAATGGAGAGATCAAGTCGAGTCATGCGTTACCAAAGGCGATAATCAAAAGTTCTAAAAATTCGGACAAGCCTACCGTAACGATCTGGCCGTAGAGCAGGGCCTTAACTATTTTATTTTTAGTATCAAGTAAAATCGCGTTTTGGACACAATGGGGGCGTAAATTCATCACATTTCGTCGAAATGTAGCAGGGTTAAGCCCTTTAGCGCAGTTTGACACAGCGATCACATCACTAGGTTGTCCAAGAAATGCGCTCTGAAATTCTCCGGTCGCCGCAGCGAAGGGAACGACGTCGTGCAGGTCCCGCCGCCTCCGCCGCTTTTCGTCCGTCTCGCGCTCCCGCAGTTGCCATTCCCGTTCCAAGGATGGAGAGCGAATTGCAGACGCGTCTGGGAACCTTCCAGAACCGCGAAGCGGACGAGGCGGGAGTTTGAGAAAGAGGGGATCTATGCGAGTTTTGCCAGCATCCCCTTGCCAATTGTACCAAACATTATTATTATTCCTAAATAGGCCCTTTGGCAAATACCAATAGGACATCAATATTTTTTCTCTGTGGAATTCACTTTTTGCAGGACAGATCTAGCAAGCTTTCCGTGAAGCATCCTGTACAAGCTGACCAAAGAAATGCAGTAGCCGACTTTGAAACAATGTATGTCCCCCTTTTTACTTTGTTTATCACTTCAAATTTTTTTTTTTTTGCCCCAGTTTCGGGGTGTAGTATATGTAATTGTGGTAAACAAATCTAGATGGTGATAAAATTATTTGGATTTACAGGGACACCATTGATCTATTTTAACATATATTGTGAGCACCTCTCACTCGTCTGTACACTATCTCGACATATCATCATTAGATGTGGCATCGCAGGCCTCCGTGGTATGGGCTACTTGCCTTTCTGCGGTGCCGCGGCCCTCTTGAACCAAAATAAAAATTTGAACTACTACTACCATCATCCGGAGACTTGTAGGAATGTTTCGTGTGGATACAAGGAGCACAAGTTGTCGAGTTCGTGACTCTGAGGTTTTTAGACCACATCAAAGCTTCGAACTTCACAAATGGAGCTGCCATGCCTGGTTCCCGCATGGTTCCAGATACATTTCTGTTCGACAAGAATGGCACACTGGAACATCGGAGGAAGGCACACTTTTTAGGGAAAGCCTTACAACAGCAGTTTATATAAATACTGTTTCCACGACATCAGAGTTCAATACAAACAGTATATACACACAGCTCATTCCTTCCATCAAAGGCCTGCGATTGCTGGGCAGTGGGCCAAGCATTGCTGGGCAGTGGGCCCTGCCCAGCAATGCTTGGCAATGCATAAGACAATAGCACAAAAAAAAAAAGTGTCACTTTTTTCAATTTCTTTGGGCTTTTAGCTTAACAGGTTGAAAAGAACTGCATAGCAAAGAGTGGAAAATCGCTCTCCCGTTATTCTATTGTGAACATGTTAGCTCTCTGCTAAACCATTTCTAAAATATAATATATAAAAAAAACATTCAAAACTGCAAGAATGGAGAAAAAAAACAATCCACAATGACCTGAAGGTCTTTAACAATGTCTACAGCAAACTAGCTTTTTTTCACCTGAGGAACATGGCTGCTTGCACATAACAAGGGTAATAAGGTTTCACGGTTCCGAGATGGTGTGCTGTAGTCACTGTCACTCCACGTGCAGCCTACAACTTTGATCCCTATGTCAAAACAATGCAAAAAAAATAATATTTAAACGATTGCTTTGTTGCCAAAGTTTATGCAGTCAGAACTGTCCTAAAGCTATGTTTTGTGGCTCACACCGGGGTTTCTTTCTTGTTGGTCACTGTCCACGAACCTCGAAGCAGTTCTTCGAGGTTCGTGGACAGCAACCTTAAGAAACTGTGTTCCTTTCGTCCAATAATATAAAGAACATTACTTTCCGTTGAATAGCGCATAATATTTCGTTCCGTCCAATAACAAATAATATTTTGTTTTTGTCCTTGAACCAAACGTTCACTGTTCCGTTGTTGCCCAGCATGCAACGCTGCGTCCTGTTTAAACACAGAATGCATTGCATCAGTCTGAATTTTCTGCAGTGATTCATCCTTCAGAGTTTGGGCCCACTGGAGTCCTTGGTGGTTGCCTTCTTCAGGGCACTCTTGTTAAATCCCGTGATGGAAGAGAGCAACGCACTGCGGTCCGCGGTACCACCCGCAGCTACTGGTGGCCCCGGTGGCGGCGGCGGCGGTGGTGGTGACGACGGCGACAGGGGTGCAGGGGCGGGAGGAGGTGGGGGTGGTGGTGGTGGGGGAGGGGAGGCAGCACCGGCGGGGACCTCTGGTTTGGACGCCACGTTGGACCCTGGAAAGGTGGGAGCGCAAAGCATCAGCTGCAAGCAGAGCCGACTGGAGCTGTGCAAGTTTCTTTTTATGTAGAGTTCAGAGTTCATAATCGTGCACCGCACGCCATTCACCTAGTGCGCGCGCGATCAAGCTTTGCCGCTTTGCATCGGCGTGCGTCAAACTTCACCGCTTCGGCTGACACGAACGGCATTAGCTGACTCAATCGGCCAGTTAGGATTATAATTAGGTCCTCAACATTAAATATGAGTTCCCCACAAAAAAGTCAACCTGTATTTGAACAGATACGAGGAAGAGGGCAACCACTAGGGGCACCTGTGCGCCCACCCACCTGCGGGCGGCGCCGGTGGTGGAGCCGGCGACCTGGGGTAGGAGACGTCGTTCCTGTCGGCACCCGCCTTCCTCAACTCGAGGGCGGCTTTCCTTCGCCGGTCCTCGTCGAGGCGCCAGGCGAGCCTGGGCCTTGCTCACCTTCGCCTGGTGTCGCACCTGCGCGGTAACCACACTTGGATCAATCGCTTTAAAAGAAGTCACGTAATTAGAATTATCGATTGTAGGGATTCTCAGACTTTTTAAAGCATTAATGCTTTTTAATGAAGCCCCCAATGTTGTCTGTCCGTCCATGCCCTTCCCGCTAAATTTAGCAAGGAAATCAACGTCACATGACCTAGCGTCACGTGACCTGTACACCAATTCAGTTTCTCCGCTAAATTTATGGGGAAAAATTGATGTCATGTGACCTGTATGCCAATTTAGTTTCCAGCTAGCGGGAAAACTGATGTCACGTGGCCTTTGAACCAAGTCAGTTTGCCTGCTAAAGTTAGTGTGGAAATTCATAAAAAGGTAGGTTCTTCACTATCTGAAACGACTGTTTAATGTTTTTTAAACACATTTATCCCCTTAAGTGCCTTGGACGAGCTGAGCTCGTCGGCCACTTTCTGGCTAAAAATGCCATGGACGAGCTCAGCTTGTCCAGTGGTTTTTTCGGTAGCCCTCAATTCCACGGACGAGCTAGGCTCGTCCAAGTAGTTTTGCGGCGCTGATCATAGATGGCAGCACTCGTTTTAGATGGCAAATATTTTTTTCGCCTGCGCTGATTTTTGCATAATAAACTTTTGAAATCTGATGTGTAATACTAGAGGAATAACAATTCAAAATAAAAAAAATATATAACACTTTTAGGTTACTTTTGGAAAAAAAAATTTGGCACTTAAGGGTTAAACAATCGCTTTTCAAATACTGCATTTCATGCATTAGAGGACTTGTTGGGTATTACCTTCGTTTTCTAACAATAGTTTTTCTAAACAATGTCAGTGTGTTCCTGATGAAAACCAGTATAATTTATTTACCAAATCATGTACACAGTTCTTTGCACTGCATTCTGCCTCGCAACTGCCAGTATATACAGTGCAATCCAATTATAATGATAATGAGAAAACCTGAAAGTTCAATTGTTATAACCAATTATTGTTGTATCTGGATTAGAGATTGAGCGTTTCTAGTCAAAAATCTCTAGGAACTGATTGTTATAAGAAGGACATTGTTATATGTGGTATCGCTATAAGTGGATTGCACTGTACTGTAAATTTGATCCATATTAAAGGGTAACTGCAAAGAAAAAAAAGTGAATTTTTAAACAGCCTAATTGGGATAAGCATGTCACAAAACAATTTTTCCGCCAAAAATAAAAATTTTTACAGCAATATTTATTGCGCGAGACTGATTTTAGTTTGCGGCTATTTCGTCCGTTTTGAATCATGCGCCACAAAGTTGGTATTATACGTCACGTAGTGGCTGCTATACGTCACGGAGTGACGTATACCAGCCACTCCGCGGGCGTCGAAAGAGCGGGAGTTTCAAATGCGGAGGGGTTGTGACTCCGACTAAATTACGTCCAGTGGCGTAAATATTGCTAGAAAAAAATTGTCTTTTTCGCGGAAGATTTGTTTCGTGACATGCTTGTCCCAATTAGGCTGTTTGAAAAAACACTTTTTTTTTCTTTGCAGTTACCCTTTAAGCCAAAGGTTCAAAAGTTGACCCTTTTTGGGTAGTGTCCTCTCTCAAAGGAGCTGTGCAACAATGTTAACATTGAAAGAATTTGCATCTTCTACTTTTGGCATTGTATATCTTGTCACAAAGGACAGAAAACACATCTCCTTCCTTCGAAATGTTGCGATTCCGCCGAGTAATAGCGAGGCAAAAAATAGAATATTTCCCGACTTGTAGCTGCGAGCAGTGACCACAAGAACCACACGGCGTGACGTCAATGGGGGACGTCAATGAGAGATAGCAAGTTATGCAAATACCTGCTCGATAAAAGGTAACTTTTTTATAAATCTTGTCGTTTCAACATAAATATAAATGCGTCAAAAACCTGGTATCATCAACAAAACTTTTATTGTATGGAGTTTTAGTGGCGTCATCTGTCCGAGGTCAACAAAACCGTCAGCTCTATCTGCTGCTGCGAACAGCCGCCAGAAACCGAAGGGGGACGGGGACGGAGGCAGAGCCAGGGGGGATGGCCGAACCTGGACGTTGGCACTTTCCTCCTTCCGCCATGTTGATCGCGCTGCGCAAGCACGTGGTCACGTGGTTGCGAGCGGGTGAGTTCTCGCTGCTCACTGATGGTTCTAGAGAGAGAGAGAGCTTCACCAGAACCCCGCGCATCCCCATTTACGTCACAGCGCACATGATTCAGAAGATGGTGAAGGAGTTGAGAGGTGCTGAAAACCTCAATCTTTGTCAATTCCTAAAATAAAATAAAAAATATGCAAACAAAGGCGTTTTTTTTTTTTTTTTTTGTTCAGTTACTTTAGAGAGGTTGAGACACCAAGTCCCAAATTATTTAAGCATAGCACTGAAATTGTTGCACAGCTCCATTAATAAAGGATGCCCCCTGCGCAAATTGGATGCAAGTGCGCTTGCGAGCGTCGTCGAGTGGCGAGAGGGACAGCAAGTGGAGAGGTTGAGAAAAAGTCGAGACGCCTGCAGCCGATCGACTTCTCCTTGCACTTTGCATTGCGAACGCAGCTCATAAACCATGCGACTCAGACCGAGCGGTCGGAAGCACGCTCAAATCTAGACATATTGGGGAAAAAGCCGATGGGCCTTCACCTGCTTCTGGTCTTCCTGAAGCCTGCGTTCGGTCTGCAGTCGGGCGGCCTTCAGGGCGTCTTTGAGCAGGGTAGGAACCTTCAGGCCCAGTTTGGCAGAGCCACTGTTTGTCACGGGGCACTCTGAAAGAACCTGAAACCGGGCACCCCGAACCGTGGGCCGTGAGGCAGGAACTATGCTTAACTTTTTGCTAGGAACCAAAGTAAATTTATGAAAATAAGGCGAATTTTGTTGTCACTGTATGCCTGACTGCCCGACCTAAATTTTCTTCTATAAATATTTTAAACCTATGATCATCTATAATGATTAAAAAAAAAGGAACTGAAGAAATAAGTGTTTGTACACAATGCAAATTCATAGCTCTCGAAAGGAAGAATAAATATTTCATTTCAGTAAAATGTTGGTCAAAGCGGTACTGAAGACAATGTTACTGGGCAGGTGAGCTGGTTGTTATTCAACATACTAAAACCTTAGATGAGGAAAAAAAAAAAAAAGGAGAACGAACACAACGTCTCAGTTGCGACGTTTTGCTTTTCTTCCTTTTAGGCCTCCGTCTCAGGTTTTAGTACGTCGGGAAGCGGTCACTTCAGGAAATCAACTGCGGAGAGTGGAAACTAGTCAAATGCAAACCGCAATCAGGTAGGCCATGATAATCTGCGACACCCCAACAGTAGTGTCACAACAACAAAACGATAGTCCAGTAAAGTGTCCTTAAGCGCAGAACTGTCTAAACTCCCGCTTGAGTGCCAGCGGTGCGGTATCGGGTATCGTTATCGGCATGTGAACAGTCTACTAAAACTCGCTGAAGACACACGGTTTTGACAGTAGCGACACTGCCAAAAACCGCATCTTCAGCGAGTTTTAGTAGACTGTTTTACGTGCCGATAATGATACCCGATACATACTGCGCTGCTACCACTCGTGCAGTCTTTCGACCGCTTTGACTAAGGACATTGTACGGGAGTATCGTTTTGTTGTGACTGTACTATTGGGGAGTTAAAGGTTATCATGACCTGGCTGATTGCGGTTTGCATTTGGCTAGTTTTCACTCTTGCAGTTTATTCTCTCAAGTGACCACCTCCTGACATTACTTTGTGGTCGCTGGCCACAAACTAATCACAGGCTTTGCAAATGCATTTCTAGAAACGTAAGCAGCTATTAAAAAAAATCATAAAACGGCATTTACTTTGGCCAATCGGCAGTTGGAATAAACACTTCACATCCATAAAGCAAGGAACATGCACCAGTTTTTGTTCCCATACGACCCAAGAAGGTAATCGCACGTAGGAGAACGGGAGCATCAAGCATAGCACCCTTGCCCCCCCCCACTGCCCTTAAAAGCGAACACACTAACCAGAAAAAAAAAAAATTCTGCAAAAACAGTTTATTTTGAAAAATGCAAGATTTACATCAACCTATTCCCAGAAAGTTTCATTTGTTTAGACTGCATAGTTATTTTTTTATAAATTATTTTCAGTCCATCAATGGTTTGAGCACTTTGAACACAATTTTCTCTGCTCCACTTTGTTGGCATAAATTTCACTTTAAGAAAACTATTGTTTCAGTATGAAACTATCGGGAGACTTGATAGGTATTTGCGGCTTATATGCCAAAATTTTATGAAGTCGGTTACTATGAACTTAGATTCTGCATTTCTTTGTTATTTTATTATGAAAAATTGTAATTCGCAAAACTTCAGTAAATGTGAAAATAATTTTGTTATCATTATTTTTGTTTACCTGGAAACTGCATATTTTCTGAAATTCCTTTTCATAGTAACTGGCAACAGGTATTCCAGTATGCGTTCCACCAGAAAAATATGTGGTTATCAACACCATTTCTCAACGATAGATTCATTAGGCAGATTCCATGCAAAGCAACGCTTTACTTTGTTCGGGGGGTAAAGTACCTCATAAAATTGGTTCACAGGGCTGAAACTTTGCATGCCCTCCTTCTATATGGCTACAAACACCACCTTCAAATATCCGCCGATTGAGTGAACAGTTCAAAAGATTAAATTTCCATGTAATGTCCACCCTTAACCCTCTGAGCGGAAGTATGTAAAGGGTTCAGTTTGCTCACGGATGCATCAAGAGGTCAGCTATTGAAGGCACGCCATTCTTGCAGGCTTCGGTCGAGAGCAGCGCTTCCAACACGGACCCTGCGCAGTAATGACACAGAGATTTATCAGAGAAGTACGATAACCGGTGATTCGGCAAGATCCACTACACATGGCAATTCAGGAGGTGCGTTTATCAACCACATCGACTCACTCATTTCTGGGGAGCTGGAATTCGGGGAAGTTGTCGCAGGTGGGCGTGGCGCACGGCCGACCAAACGCCATTTCGTACACCATGTGACCAAAGCTGTAAACGTCCACAGCCTCTGCCGTCTGTCCCAGAAGACAAAATGGTTAGTACAAGGAGTTAACTACATCCGTCGCTGCTGCTAAGCCAAGCTCACATGGTTATGACACGCGCAAAGAAACAATGCAGTGTCTGGCGTTACGTCCGACTGAACTCGAAATAAAAATTAAGGTTGCAGTCCGACGTAACTTTACTCCAAGGTTTCGAGTGACGTCCAACGTAACCCAAAATGACAATTAAATTTATGTATGATGAAACTTGAAATCAAAATTAAAGTTATGTCCAACAGAACTCAAAATAAAAATAAGTTATGTCTTCTGTAACCAACGCAACCTTATTGAATGTTTGGCTCTACGTCCGATACATGACATAAATACAAAAATAACACAAATTATTACTGCATTACGTCCGATGCAGCATTCCTGAACCGGCTGAAATTGCGTCAACGTCCATGCCTCTAGGTTTGTCGAGGGGGCTCGGGCGTGTTCCTCGCATGTGGAGGCTGCAGAAGCCAGGTGAGCTCGATGCCCGTCACATACATTTTTACAGTGAAGCTGTTTACGGCTAGGGTTCCATGGATTTTTCATGTGCATCGACAAAAACTCAGGTCCCAAATTTGATGCAAAATCGCTTCATTCTATGCAAAAGCTTATACGTCTCATCACTTGGATATGCATTTTCAGTATATTAGTTATCAATAGGCACCATTTTCAAGATGAGTAGACTCAGGTAGATAATAAAGGTTTCTCAAAGATTTGCCGCTGGGAGACCCGCGTCGGCCATGTCTACGGTCGCACCGCCCTCTCTTCGTAGTCGTTCCAAGCGCCTGCGTGCCTAGTTTCCCTCCATCTGCTTTCCTGATCAATCAAGACAATAAATGTGTTTGTACCTTTGTTAAAAATTCTGCGTCACGTCTGTGTCGTGTGCTAAACAGCTTCGCTGTTCATCCAGCTTCACAGAGTCGAATGGCTCACGATTTTTTTTCTTTCTTTTTGTTCTCTTAAGCAATAAGGTTGCATAGCGTTACAGCAGACGTAACTTATTTTTATTTACTGCAATTTTCTTTTTCAGATCTCAAAACACTTCTGTAGTATGCAACACTCAAAAAAAAAGTGAAGTGAAGTAAACATCTTGGGAAGGAACAGCGGCAAAAAATCTTGGACAAAGGTAAAGAAACACACATGACAGGACGGCGCTGAACTAACAACTGTTTTTTTAATCCCCAAGAAAGGAAGGTCTGGTTTGTCGAGGACAAACCAGAAAAACCGCAAATGCACAAAGGTACATTTTTCTTTTTTAATTTTGTGTTTTGTTTGATGTAACTTAAATTTTTATTTTCAGTTCTGAGCGGACGTAACTTTAATCTTCATTTTGAGTTACGTCGGACGTAACTTAAAACTTTGGGGTGAAGTTACGTCTAAATGCAACTTTAATTTTTATTTCGGGTTCTGTCGGACGTAACGCTAGACACTGCAAAAAAAACAAAAACTTCAGGCTTCAAGCGGCCAGGACTGCACGTCCCATTGCGTCACAACAAGGGCAGCACGTGACAAAAGTCGAGAACCATCCTAGTGCCAGAATCCCTAAAACACAAAAAAAAGAAGCAAAAAAAAATAATTCTTTAACAACAAAAGTTTTTAAAACTTCCTGCACTTGGGCAACGTCTTCAAAACGTGCCCAGTTGCCACGCACTATCGCATTCAACTTTTTTTTTTGCTTAGGCGGGCAATCTGAGATGTTAAAAAATCGATTCCCCTTCGATGAAACGTGCCATTACTACCAACGATCACACCTCGGCAAACCTCACTCATGAGGGCCCTCACTCACCCTCATCTTCACAGGTGAGGTGAGGGTGAGTGAGTTTCCGAACCAGGAAGATTCACGAGTGTGAGGGTGAGTGAGGCCCGTGAGGGTTGTGAGGACCGTGAGTGCGTGAGGGCCGTGGAGTGCGTGAGGGGTGTGAGGGCCATGAGCATGCGTGAGGGGCGTGAGGGCGGTGAGGGCGTGAGTGGCATGAGGGCGGTGAGTGTGTGAGTGGCATGAGGGGTATGTGTGCGTAAGGGCCGGGAGGGCGGTGGAGTGCATGAGGGTGGAGGGCCATGAGTGCGTGAGGGCCAGGGATTTCCCTAGACCCCCCTAGTTTTCCTGGACACCCCCTTAAATCTAAAAAAAAAAAAAAAAATTTTTTTTTCAGATTAAGTAGAAAACACCACCTCTCAGGTGTATATATAGAGAAAGGAAACATACATTACGGGTATGAGCATTTGGTTAATAGACGTCTGTAATTTAGCTTAGTGGACTAAAAAGAAACAGTTTTATATTTTATCTAGCCTCGCCTCGCATCACCCCCCCCCCCTGAGCCATTGGGACACCCCCCTGATTAGAATCCTGGGGAAACCCCTGGTGAGGGCGGTGAGGGGTATGAGTGCGTGAGGGCGGTGAGTGCGTGAGGGGTGCGAGGGCCATGAGTGCGTGAGGGGCGTGAAGGCGGTGAGTGTGTGAGGCCTCCTTCAGACGGAGCAACTTTCTCAGCAATTTTAATGCTGCTGGCGAGTTGTTCCCCACCTTTCTCTAGACCGACACCGAATTGCTGAGATCGTGTCCGGCTCGAAACAAGCGAGCAACTCGGAGCAACTCGAAGATATTTGAAGCGGCTGCATCCAATCAGGAACGCAATATTTTCACGTGATACCTCGTGCCGGTGATGATGACAACAAAAGACTTGGTTCTGGTTTGAAATTGATAGTTTTTGGAAATAAACTGTTTCAGAAGGATGCATTAGTATTCTCAATGAGATTTAAATGCATAAAAACATGTTTATAGAGTGCAATTGTTTGTCTAAAAAGTGCAAGAAAAATTAAATTTCATGATGATAATGGCAACATTGCAGCAGTTGGTTGCTGCGTGTGAACGCGGGCGGCCCGTGTTGCTGGTGTTGCGACGTCAAGTTTCTGGGCGAAATTGCAACGTCTGGAAGCGGGCCTGTGTGGCGTGAGGGGCCATGAGTGCGCGAGGGCCGTGAGGGCGGTGAGTGCGTGAAGGGTGCGAGGGCCATGAGTGCGTGAGGGCGGTGAGTGGCGTGAGGGCCATGAGTGCGTGAGGGCGCAAGGGCAGGAGAGGGCGAGTGAGGGGCCATGAGTGCATGAGGGCGTGAGGGGTAGTGAGTGCGTGAGGGCGGTGAGTGGCGTGAGGGCCGACGAGTGTGAGGGGCCACGAGTGTGTGAGGGCCACGAGTGTGTGAGGGCCACGAGTGTGCGAGGGGCGTGAGGGCGGTGAGTGGTGTGAGGGCCATAAGCGAGTGAGGGCGCGAGGGGCGTGACGGCGGCAAGTGGCATGAGGGCCATGAGTGCGTGAGGGGCGTGAGGGGTATGAGTGTGGAGGAGCGTGAGAGCGGTGAGTGGCGTGAGGGCCATGAGTGCGTGAGGGGCGTGAGGGCCGTGAGGTTCGGTGAGGGTGAATTGAAGGGCTGAAGGTGAGTGTGACTGTGAGGATGAGGGTGAGTGAGGTGCTGAGGGTGAGTGTAGCTGTGAAGGTCAGGGTGAGGGAGGGGATGAGGGTGAGCGTAGCTGTGAGGGTGAGTGAGGGGCTTAGGTGAGTGTGACTGTGAGGATGAGTGAGGGCGTACCTAGAATGCCGACCTCTGCCAACGATCAGCCCACATGATCCCCTGGTCGCTCGTGCCTAAACCTTTCCGGGCGGCGGCCGGAAGCAAGGAGTCGAGACCCACCCGAATCTTCTTGAGGCTGACCAGAAAGGGCCGCAGGCGACTCGGCAGCCCCAGCAGCTGGTTCTCCAGCTCCAAGAGTGCACAGCGCGTCGCCCCGCAGGACAACATTCCCGAGGTGTAGGTGTCCTGCACGGGCCGGCACTGCACAGTCCTCGATTGTTGCAGCCACAACCGAGGTCGAGTAGAAGGCAAGTGTTGGAGCCAGGAAACGAGCTACGCTTAAGAGTTTCGGCACTCTGTTTCCCAATACTGTTGCCGGCGCCGCCACCTCGGTGCTTGTGCAGAGCAGATGCAACTGCAAATCGTCACGATTTAAAGGTGCTACTTCCTTGGCATTAGGTTCGGTGTTGGGAAGCTCAAGTAATATTCTTTTGCTCTGTCGCGAACCGTCTAAACATTTTGTGGAGAACAGAAAAGTGCTTCCTGTAATTTCAGATAAAGCTTCAGATAACCGACAACCGTGATTTCAAGCCCCAAGATGGGTAAAGTGTCATTACTCTGAAGCATAGCTTCAGAGTAATATGCTGTAGCTATACCTTGTGGCACAAGCGAACACGTTGGTTGCATCTATAGTCGGTGACAGGTCAAGAGCAGCAGTGGAAGCTCCTCCCACCTCTTTCCCCTTTAGTGGAGACGAACGGTGGAGGGAGGTGACCTCCTCTCGCACCGCTTCGCTCCGCTGAGAATGGAAAGGGGTGGGAGGAGCTTCCACTTCCTTCTTGACCTGTCGCCGACTATAGACGCCGCTGAAATACTAAACACAAGGACGGACAAAAACTAGTGCTTCTCTTGTCCATCCCCGTATTTATTCTTTAAAAAACAAAACTGACAGTTGTGTTTATACGGCGTAAGGTTGGTCTGCCCTTAAGTGTCATGATGCATTTTTCATGCTGCAGTTAGAAAAATTTAGCTCTGTGGGTACCATTGCCAGTCCGAGGTCTCTAACATGCGTCATGCAGTAATGGCACGTGACCGCATGCTGCTATAACAGCTCGCCCAAATTGAAATGGGCGGGGGTGGAGATGGAACCTAAGAACCCTGGATTCTGCGACACGAGCTTCACCAAGTGCTCTGAGCTGAGGCGCGCTAACATGCTCGGCCACAATGAGCTTACTTAGATTATACGGAAGAAACTTTCCTTTAGACAGGTTTCAGACAATGTACCGTATCCCACAAATTCGTAGGTAAAATGTCAGGTCTATGCGCGGTTTATTTATTTACAGATACTATCAGATCACCCTGTGGCATAAGAGGCATTGTTGAAGGGAAGAAGGCAGAAAAAACAAGTTTTGTAAAAGTGAAAAAAAAAAAAAACACCCCCTTTTTGTGCGTGCTAGAAACACTCGAAATGCAGGTTTGTGATGGTCATCAAATGACAGGCCTCCAAAAATCTATTGCTTGGGTAGGTCTTGGAATGTATGTTGTAAGAACGAAAGAAATCCAACGCATGCTACAAAGTCCACGCGTTCAACGTACAGTAAAAGAAAAGAAGACTCGAACCGTTTGTTGGTTTTCTTATGTCAGAAATATCTTGCAGAGCTATACTAGTTTGGCAAAAAGAACAGAACGGACCAATGCGAGTGACTGAGTAATCGCGCCCCTACTGCATCTCCATACCTGCCAAGTTTGGAGAAACCAAATACGGGAGAGTTTCTAAGGGGGGGGGGGGTATAAAAGGAATTATGATAACAAATGTACATGAAGACAACTTCATTACATTTATATTGCACTGCTCATGCTAGTGAGGAACAGCTGGGCCTCGCTATCATTGCAGCCGTTTGTTGCGACGGCAAAAACTCCTTATTGAAGTGCGGGGGG